>PVHP010051958.1:0-11279 GCA_004024765.1 Zapus hudsonius
GCATCTAGGACTTGTGATGAAATTCTCTGGGCTCCAAAAGGCTTGGGCAACCCCACCCCTCCAGCTGTGCTGTTTGCAGCCAGGCCAGGCAGAATCCAACCTGACTCAGGAGCTTTCCTTGGCAGCTGTCCCATAGTCCAGGCATTTATAACATCTTAGGGTCTCCATGGCAACCCACACTTTATCTTCACAGTCCATACCATGGCCTCTCAGGGCCTCCTTGCAGGGACCTCAGCCTTTCACATCACCTAGTGGCCATTCCCATAATTGTGTGCATTTCATGACCCTCAATTTTCTGTATCTTAATGCTTCCCAAACCAGCACCAAGTGGGTTATGCTGCAAATTTGTTCATCCAGGGGGTAATGAGACACAGAAACCTTCCTTCAGGCTCTCTAACAAGAATCACCATTCCTACTGTTTTAATGCAAAACAGCTGGCCTGTCTTCAAAGGTGGTGAGATCTTAACTAATTGCAGTTGAATTGCCCTCAATTTCACCTGCAGAAGTCTGACATGATACCTTCATTTCTTTCTATACCAAACTTTACAGCTTTCTGCTCTGTATTTTCCTCCACCAAACACAACAGTCCATTACTTTTAAAATTCAACTGTTCAAGTTCTCAGGAGCACAGGAGGAACACAGCCTGCCTCTTCGTCAGACATCACACAACCTGCATCCAGCCAGGTTTCTAATAAAGTCCTCTTTATCCTCTGATACTTCATAAACCAAATATTCATAGCCCACAACTCTCTCTATATGGTGGTATTTCAAACTCTTACAAGAATGGGCCATTAAGCTCTGCTTCTCTAGTCCAAAGTTCCAAATCATACCATATTCCCCCAATAAATTAGTTTCAAAAGATGAAAAAAACCACACACATGGTCAGATTTTTCATAACAATGGTCCTATTTTTTTTCTGTATCAGTTATATTCTTGTTGCTGGAACAAAACACCTGAACATAAACAGCTTATGGAAGGAAAGGGTTTATTGTAGATTATAGTTTCAAGGAAAAGTGTCATCATGAAAGGGAAAGAATGGCAGAGCAGACAGCTGGGCATCATATCTTCATAGGAAGGATGGAGGAAAAGTGATTGAGTTGGTTGGTGCTGGCAAGTAGGGCTGGATTATAATATTCCTAGGCTCACCCCCAGTGATACACATCCTTCAGAAAGTCTCCATTTCCCAAAGGCCCCACAACTTTCCCAAATTGTTGCCAGCTAGGGGCCAAGTATTCCAAAGACATGAGCTTATGGGTAATATTTTATTTAAGCCACCACAGACAGTCTGGTTGAGTTGAAGGTACCATACTTGCTGTACTATGTACACCCACATTGATGGTCATGTACATACACCCCATGCTCCCCACAGATCATATGTATGCCCAACACACACACGCACACACACACACACACACACACACACACACACACACACCAAAAAAGAAAAAGGAAAAGAATACTTCTAGAATAAGAGCAATACTTAGCAAAAATGGGAGAGGAAAGATCAGGGGAGCCAGTGACCAGTTGAACTTTCCTTTTTGCTTGTGGTGGGAGCATAGGGCTGCACTGTTCTGCACATGATCCTTCAGGGACTTTTTTTTTGACAGACCTCAGATCCTGACCATTGTCACATGTTCCCAGTTCCCATGGTGGGACTTTGTAGTGACCCTATGGTGCTCTCTCTGCAGTCAGATGGTAGGGGGAGTGGTGGGATCCAGTGAGAGGCCATCCTTCTGTGGAGAGTGGGACACAGTCACCCCAGTCTGTTCCTGGTTATGGGACCAGCTGCCTACACAATAACAGGGGACATTAGGCTAATTCACCACACAGTGGAATCACATCACTGTGCTGTGGGCCGATGAACCGATCACAGAATCTGCTCAAAAGTAAGGTTAAAGATGAACAAATGCATTTAAGACCAACGGTAAGTTTTCCTTTCATTTTTAGGTTTTGGACATGAAGTGCAGCCTTTTCAGTGATATCCATGGAAATCAGTGCCGCACAGGCGTAGACCAGGAGGCCTCTGAGTGAGAGCTGAGCAGAGCAGGAGGAGATCCCTCCCTCCATAGCAGCCTAGCTGGGGGCTGATGGTTGGATAAAATTTGTTTTCAACCTGGATTTGGAAGGCCAGACATAGAGTCAGTTTCATTTATTTTATTTCATTTTTTATTTTTCTGCAGTGCTGAGCATGGACTCCAGAGCCTGGTTCATGCTAGGCTAGTGCTCAGCCACTGAGCTGCACCCCTGGGCTTAAATTCAGTATTCCCGAGTCCCAGGACATTATTAACCAATGCTATGCTGCAAGGACATCTATGGCACATGCATTGCTGTGGAAGGACATGACCTCCAAGTTGACAGAGGTGACAGTCGTGAACATGGAGTGGGGTACCTAGGCTGGGTGGCTGTGCGTTGAAGGGAGTGTATCACAGCACACAGTGATATTAAGAGGGTCTTTTATTCAAGAATTGGGCATGGTCTTTACAGCCTTTGCTAATACCTATGATCAGCAGACCTCTATGAGGAAGGGGAGCCTGGCCTCCTGCCCACTGTCAGGGTCAGGATAGGATGCTCAGCCCATCTGGGAAGCCAGCATGCTGCTTTGGAGGCCTCCTACTGCCTGTGGCATAAATTTGCTCACCTGTGACCTCATCTAGTCTCTGGACGGTTTTAAATCAGGACTGTGTTCAATTTCAAAGTCCTTATGATGTCTGGAAGCCCCCCTTTCCCAGCCTTTGTCTATAAAATCAAAGCAAAGAGACTGGATGCTATCTTTGGGAAAGTGGGAAGTGGGCAGGGAGGGGTTAAGTGGCTGCGCAGCCTGCAATTTCTCAATCAGCCTCAAGAAGCCCCAGGTCAACTTTGCTCATAAAACTGCACAAATATCTCTTTTCCTATCAGAGGAATTCTAATTCTGCACACAGACCAAGGCCACTCAGATTATTACACATTATTAAAAATTAATTTTAAAAATGGCCTGTTCTTGAGATGCTCTGTGGAGGTGTGTGTCCAAGTTTGAAATGACAGCTTGCAAAGGGCTGAGAGATACTGCCATTTGTGGGGGGCTAACGTGAGCCCCAGAGAACAACTGGTCTACTGTGATGAGCAGAAGCCGCTGGTGCTGGGGATGGTCTCTTTACCACAGTCCCATTAAGTTATTACAGCTGACCTTAAAACACCATCACAGACCTTCCGCCCCTTCTCCGTGGTGTGCCTAGTGTGTCAAGACACATAGGCCAGGCCAGGAGGGACCAAGCCTGGGGTCCAATGGATGGACAGATGACAGAGCCAGCAAAGAATCACTCTGCCTAGTGGCCAGTATAGTCGGAAGCTGGCAGCAGAGCTGTTTGCCTCCTGAGCTCAGTTCCATCCCTCAGGGTGCCTCTGAACCCCCCAGAGCAGCCGTTACCTTTGATGGACAGCAAGGACACTTCTGGTCAGCTTCTTTGTAAAGATAGGAGCCCATTGGCTCTGTTGGGAGAAAGACAGTGGTCCTGTGGTGGTCATGGAGAAGGGCCTTAGAGGTTGAAGGGGACAGTGACTCAGGATACACCAAGGACACACACACACACATAGTTGTCGTTCCATGGTCTCAGGCCCCACTGGGATGAGGTTAAAATTCCTCTTCTGGGTCATAGGGTCTAGAAACATTACTGCCTCCCTCTGGCTTCAGTGGGGACTTCTCTTATCACTGTCCTTAGTTTACTCACTACCAGTTCACCCCATTCTCTGGCTCTCTGAATACTCAGTCAATTCTCCTAGAGCAACCCATGTTCTCATTACCCAGACCTCCTCGGGGGTCTGTTACTCATGCCGTCTTGTGAAGCATGTACTGTGTGTCTCTATAGGGGAGTAATCATGAAATATGTGAGCAAGTGGAGGGTTCATATGGCCTTCAGAGGATGTGAATATAGCCACGCTACAGTCTCAGTTGTAAATGGGGTGGCCAACAGAACATTCCAGAAGGAATGGAGGTTCCCATCCTTTATTTCCAGCATTGGAACACTGATATCCTTCTAGGAGCACATCTGCCCTCACTCCTAGCCCCAACAATGCAGACCCTTGGGAGGAGACAGTAGACTTTGTGGCCCATGCAGACCATACCTGGGATCTATCTGGTGGGGACCTGATTGGCAGACATACCTGGCTACATCCGGCTGTGTTCCTCACCTGGGCCCTTGGAGTGGGGCTGTCTCCTGATGCTGTCCATGATTCAGTACCACAGATGGGAACCTGGCAGCAAGAATGTTCTGGAAACTAGAGCCTGAGCTCCAGAGGGGCAGGGCAGGCTCCTCTGGAGGACTCTCCCCTTGGCTTACACACTCCCTGGTACACTCAAATGGTCTGTCTTAATTTACTTCCTATAAGGACTCAGTCACACCTGATCGGGGCCCACTTGAGTGACTTCATTTAATCTTAATCAATTCTATGAAGTCTGGGTCTCCAAATTCAGTCCACTTTGGATAAGAACCCAATAGACTTAAGAGGGACACATTTCAGCCCACAACACCAGAGCAAATAACATGTAATGAACCCATAGGCCCATCAACCAATCTCAATGATGACCAATTCATGGCCCACCTGGACTCACTCACACCTGACCTCCTCCCACTGTGGCACTGACAAGCTGCCATAGACCTGGCACAGAGATCTGTTTCTTCCAGGGCTGGAGGCTGGAGACCAAGATGGAGGTGTAGGGAAGTCCAACATCTGTTGAGGTGATCAGGAGGACCTGTCCAGGCTCCTCTTTTCCCATAGGTATTTCTGCACCTTCTGTCCGTCCCTGGATGTCTTTCTGTGTGTATCTGTGTCTTCATTTTATTTTTATGGAAACCAGTCATGTAGATTGGGGACAGTTATGACTGAACCCAGCCTGAATCACTTCTCTAGGGACCCATCACAGTCTGAGGTGCTGGGTGAGGAGGTCAATGGATGCAGTTTGACGAGACAGAATATCACATGACACTTTGGAGGACCTTTCAGGGCAGTCCTGGCGGGGAGCTTAGACATACTAGCCAGGACATGGGTGTCATAGAAACTTTCTCAGAGGACTCTGGATCCTTCCTCCCAGGTGCTCCTGATTGACAGAATGAGAGGGCATCTGAAGCTGCCTGGGAAAGAAGATGTTTCAGCTGCATCTTAATCCAAAGCTGAACATAGGGTATCGGTTACTTCATCACTTCTGTGAACAAAGACCTGACCAGAAGCAGCTTCTGGAAAGAAAAGGGTTCATTTCAAATTCAGCTTCCAGCTCTGAGAGGAGGTTTCATCATAGCAGGGAAGGCGTGGAGGACAGAGTGGGAAGCCAGTGTCACTTCAGAGTCAGGAAGCAGAGAACTAACAGGACATGGGATCTGGCTACTATATCTCAAGGCCTTCCCCCAGTGACACACTTCCTCCAGCAAGGCTCAACCTCTTAACGGTTCCACACAGTGGGTGTTCCAACACATGAGCCCATGCAGGGCATTTTACATTCGAACCACCATACATGGGTGTTGGAAGAAAGAAGCTAGTAAGAAAGAAGTAAGAGAGGAGTGGGCATGATGGGAGAGAGAGGGTGTCATGGTTTGATCCAGGTGTCCCCACAAACCAATGAATGTGTTCTGATAGATCGATCCTCAGCTGATGGCAATTTGGGAATTAGAACCTCACTAGAGCTGTGTTGTTGGGGCGGGCTTATGGGGGTTATAAGCCAGCTTCCCCTTGCCAGTATTTGGCACACCTTCCTTCCGCTGTTTGCAGTGCTGTGGCAGAGGTGATGTCCAGCCCTCTGCTCATGCCATCGTTTTCCCTGCCAGGATGGAGTCTCCCCTCGAGTCCGTAAGCCAAATAAACCCATTCCTTTATAAGCCATTTTTGTTTGGGTTCTTTCTGTGCAGCAACTAGAAAGCTGACCGCAACAGTTTTGGTACCAGGATGTGGGGTCATCTGTTGCTGCTAGAACCCTGATCTTGTGGCTTTGGTCTTCTGGAAGTGATCTACAGGAGGAATGTGGATGGATTGGAAAACTTGTCCCGAGAGAGACCTTGCAGTGCTGTGACTATGGACTGTGAGGTTTGGCTTACGAGGGTGAGAAAGAACTTGGTCAGGACTGTGCCAGAGGCAGTGTGCGTGAGAGGCTTGCTGTGTTCTGCCTGCCTATGTCCTGGGAACCTGTGCAGGGTTGCTTGACATAAAGATGGACTGTTGTGAGCAGATGGAGATGGCACAGAAAGAAGATCTTTGGGTCGAAATTGCTGCCCGTTCACCTGCAATTGTTTTAGAGATTACAACCATTGAGATTGGGCCAGCTGGTCTGCATTGGAACAACAGGAAGCATGCGGACTCTTTGAAGTAAGGGGCCTGAATGCTTTGATCCCCCCTGGATTAACAAGTTGGTAGCCCACCTGGTTCTGTAAAATGGAGATTGGTTAGAGAGGGTCATTGGATTTGCAACAGTTTTGTTTTTGAAAAATGGCCATCGGTGTGTGAAGCAGGTGTGCTAGGTTGCCTGCATGGAGCCCAATGGAGCCATGAGGATGAACTGTGGGTTTCAATGGAGACCCAAAGAATTCCAGGACTACGGATGGGTGCCAAGGCGAGCTGCCAGCACCAGATGAAGTTTTCCCGGACTGTGAGTAGCCGAGCCGGAGGGGTGGAATTGAATCTCCAAGAGACTTGTGTTATTGGTTAGAATCATTGAACTTGGAGTTAGAGATTGATGGTGCCCTGTTTGTTTTAAATCTTGTATTGGTCAATCTGTTTTTGTTGTGCCTCATGTTTTGCATTGTGAATGTTCTGTGCCATTACGGGTTTATTTTTGGTATTATGGCTCAGTTGAAAGCTGTGGGGACTTAAGAGTTGAGCTGAATGCATTGTATTTAAATCATGTATGATTATTAGTTTCTGGGGGCCAGGGGTGGACTGTCATGGTTTGATACAGGTGTCCCCCACAAACAATTGAATGTGTTCTGATAGATCGATCCTCAGCTGATGGCAGTTTGGGTTGTACAACCTCAATGAAGCTGTGTTGTCAGGGGCGGGCTTATGGGGTTATAAACCAGCTTCCCCTTGCCAGAGTTTGGCACACCTTTGTGCCGCTGTTTGCAGTGCTGTGGCAGAGGTGATGTCCAGCCCTCTGCTCATGCCATCGTTTTCCCTTCCAGGATGGAGTCTCCCCTCGAGTCCGTAAGCCAAATAAACCCATTCCTCTACAAGCCACTTTTGTTTGGGTTCTTTCTGTGCAGCAACTAGAAAGCTGACCACAACAGAGGGGTTAGGGAAGAAAAGCTCACTGCATATTGACAAGTGGCCAGTGCTATTCTGGGGTTTCCCATTTGTGACCATTTTCAGTCACAATGCCAATTACAATAGGGAGGACTTTGGTCATCATACAGATGAGGCAAATGAAATGCAGAGGATGAAGCTTAGAGGATCATGCAAAACTCCTGACCAATCTCCGGCACAAGGCTCTCATGAACCGGCCCTGCCAGCTGCCCACATGCGGAGGAAGAGCACGTGGTCAGTACAGGAAACTTATTAAAGTCATCCGCACACTGGCAGTGTTCTGGCAGCTACTTCACAGGAATCGTTTGTGTATGGGATGGGCCCTCTGATGGTGCACTGCCTAGTGTGAACTTGACTTTGACCAGTTATCACCTTGCAGTACCCATCCATGTTTTACCAACTATTCCTCTGTGTCTTGGAGAGTTACTTTCCTGAAGGAATCTCTGGTCATGGCTACCTCTCCATGCCTTGCTGTTGTTTCCTCTCACCCATGCTTGGTCAGCATCTAAGAATGATATCTGTGATTGTGTGTGTTAAGTACGAGGAGCTGCAAGTATTTTGGCTGGGGAATGGGAGCAGAATCAAACTTGTAGACAGGTTTTCTGGCAAACTTCAGACTCAACAGTGTGCAATTTTCATTAATCCAAGGATCAAGGCTACCCATTCACACAAACATCCATCCATCCATCCATCTATCCATTTCTCCCTCCACTCTTCTATCAACTAATGGGTGAAGATTGATCTATACATCTGTTTGATCATCTACCTACCCATGCTTCCTTCTAGCCACACATTAACTCATGCATGCATGCATCCATCCTTCCATCCATTCATCCACTGAGCCACTCACCACATCGATCCATCCATGCCATCTCAGCCCACCCACCTACCAACCCACCTGTACATTCATCCACCTATCAATCTATCCACTCACCCATTCATCAATACGTTCATTCACTATGCTTCCATCCACCTGTCCATCTACATGCCCATCCATTCACACACTTATCCATCCACCCACCCACCCATGGGAAAATATGTACATACTCATTCACCCAAAGGATATTTGTGGTGGACCCATGATCATCAGCCAGTTGCAGGGTTAGAAATGTGTTGATGAACAAATTGAACAGTATTTCATGTCCTTCATTACAAATCCAGCATGAAGAATCTAAAAACCCAGAACTGTAAAAGACCTCATTCCTTGCCTGGGTTGGCTTCATACACAGGGCACAAAGGACAGGGTGAGGAATAAAAAGAAATCATATGCTATTCATCACCAGTAGAAAAATCATCATAAGCTTATTTTTCTCTAATTTTCTGGAAATTGTGTAGTGTTTTTGATCTGAAAGGTGAATGGTTTATAGCGTCTGATCTATGAACAAATAACACAAAAGTTAAAGATGATGTAATAAGTTTTATGCTCTTTATAAGGATTAAGTAGTGTAAGACCACACACACACACACACACACACACACACACACACACACACACACACACACACACACTGTTGCAGTTACCTTCTCATTGCTGGGACAAAATACCAAACCAAAAGCAGCTGATACAGCAAGAGAATGAGCAGAGGAAGTTTCTACCTCTAGCAAGGGGTAGCTGGCTATAAAACCCCAAGTCATCCTCAACAACACACCTCCTCCAGTAAGGACTCTCTACCCCATTGCCGCCAGCTGGGAAAGAAGCACTTAGAACACAAGAATTTATGGGGCACACATGGTTCAAGCCACCACACACATATGAGTGGAGGAAGAAAGGAGGAGGTGAGAGTTCCCATCAGCCTTTAGGGCTTTGCTGTTCCTTTCTCTTACTCCTGTTGGTGTCTTGGCTTAATTCCAATGCTTTATGGTCACATCTGTCCCTATACCACATGCCTGTGACCTTTCAGGGAAGGAGCAGTCACTGTGTGGTGACTAAGCCCTCACTCCTTTGAGGGGATTTATGAACGGCCATTGCTAAACGTCACAGCAAATGATGGATCCAGGTGTGACAAGGCCCTTACATGTCACATAACTGCTCCTGAGGGATATTTTGTGTCCTCACTTCTGCCATCACCTTTACCGACTCCAATCCAGAAGACAGAGAAGCAAAGATGGCTTCATGTCAAGGAAGGAGACCCATCTGACCCTGGTGGCACCAGTGAACTCCCCTTCTGGTGGGGAAGTCAACATGGTTCCGACCAGCTACCACTCTGTGGTGGGGACTCCCAAGCCTTCCCAGAGGGCACCCTCCCTCCTCTTCCCTCTTCCCTGCAGGGGCCTCCCATGTTTTTCTGGTAAGGAGAGGTGGCCTAAGTGGAAGGATCCTGGTCACCCTCAGGGAATGTTGCTCACCAGAAACAAGCCCTGGACACTTATATATGATGCTGTCCCTAGGCTAGGGATGATGGAGTTTTTGCTTCTAGGAACCCTCCTGGGACAGGAGAACATGAGAAGCTCCTACTTAGAGTGGCTATAGACCTTCTGTGTTTTTCTGAACAGGTCCCAGCCAGCTTCCTATAATGCCTGTTAATCAACTTCTGTGTCTATAACAAAATGCTCAAGGAATCTTGGGGATGACTTATGAAGGCAGGAGAGGTGGACTTAGTGTGCGGCTTGAATCATAAGACCAGGCAGCCATATTTGTTAGGCACCATGACAGGAGTATGTCTGGGGCAAACAGGCACATTTGGAACTGAAAGCACTGAGTTGGACTCTGCCACCTTTAAGGACAAAGTCCCAGTAAAGACCTCCCATATTGACCCATGACGTCAAGATACTACCACTACTCAATAGCTCTAGTCTGAGGACCGAGCCTTTGCCTCTTGGGCCTTGGGGACACTGTGCATATAAATCACAGTGGTGTCTTCTCTGCCCATTAGAAATTCTGCTTTCTCCCAGAGATAGCTGGTTCTCTTACAACGGGACATACTTCTAAGTGTTGGCATTTTGGGTGGATCATTCAGAAAGGTCTGCATTTATTAATGTCTACATCTGATTCCAGGACAAATTGGAGTCAATCGATTACCTTTGCATGTATCTGTGCTCATTTGTATATGGACATGTGTGTGTATATGCACACATATGGAGGCCAGAGATCAATACCAAGTTTCTTCCTCAATTTCTATCTTAATGACTGAGATGTGGTCTCATTTGAACTCAGAGCTCACCAATTCAGCTAAGTTAGCTAGCCATCTTGTCCTGGGGATCTGCCTGTCTCTGCCTCCCCAGTGCTGAGGTTACTGGCCATGCTTCTATGCCTGCCTGGCCTTTACTTAGGTGTTAGAGATCAAATTTCAGTCCTCAACCTTGTGTGGGAATCACTTTACCCTCTGAGCCATCGTCCTAGCCCAGGAGTATGCTTATCTTTGGCCTGTCCTGTCTAACCTCATCTTTGTCCATTTACCTGGGGATCATTGGAGTCTGTGAGTCTGCATAGCCAGTGATGGGGACAGCTGAGCTTTTGGGTGCCAACAGTGTACCATGCTGGCAGGGGTGGGATTCTGGCTCTGCCTTCTCCATGGTGTGCCTCTCTCCATGTGCCAGAAGCCACAATGCCCCTTGGGTTGTCCTCTATGCCCAAGAGTACACCAAGACCCTGGGCTCCTCTTTCTAATGGGGTGTGCCAGGACCTGACCAGCAGCTCCAGAGTTAATTCTCAGCAGTCCCTGAAAAAGACAGACCGCCCCACCAACCAGGTGCTGGTTTGTAGAATGAATTTTCAATGTTTTGCCCACAGACAACCACTGGTCGTGGCCCATAAATAAAAAGAGTGTGATGTTTATTGTTGTAGGGCATAATTATAATTCGCAGGCCTGGCTTCCCAGTGTGACTGAATGCCTCATCTGCACCTTGTGTGGCCAGACCTATTAACTTGGGTGTGCTCATTCATGGGAACACTATTGCCCCCCAAGGACTGATCAATATTTCATCTGCAGAGCATCTTGACCAAGGATGTCTGGGCCCATTGTGGGCCTGCTGATAATGGTGCCTTTATTTAAGCCATCTTGTAGGAACAGGAAGAT
>PVHP010051959.1:0-11273 GCA_004024765.1 Zapus hudsonius
TAGCAGGCAAAGATTTTCTCCCATTCTTTAGACAACCTGTTACTTTCCCTGAATGTTTCTTTGGCCAGGCTGAAAACTAAAGGTTTAGGCTTTATGTGTTCTGATCAATGTAGAATTTTCAATTTTCCATTGGTCTTTATGCATGATTTGTTGACACCAATAATTCTCAAATAGGAAACCCTATAGGAATTACAGAAATATAGCTGTTTTCGTATTTCACCCTGTTCTTCATTTATAACATTTATAACACCATCGTCCTGACTCCTTTTATTATTCCTCACTCTTCAAGAATTGTGTGTAAAGAGTTTGATGAAGTTGTATTAGTTTTTAATGGCTATTTTTCCTCCTGTCCTAAAAATACTGATTCTCATTCATAATTGTGCAATTGTCGTTGAAGAATATACAAACTAAGTGTTTCATAAATCCTGAACAACTCAAACTCTTTTAAAAATTTCAAAAGTAACATTGCTAATAAAAATTAAAGTATCTGTCTGGATGGTTTATCATGGGTTGACTGATTGGCTGTGGATATAGGTCTCTTGCTTATCTCACCACTCTCTGCAGGGTTCCTTGTGGATCCACAGAGGCACCTAAGACCTCAACAATAAAGCAGATTTAATATTCACTCACCATGACTCAGGGAACTGGGTGGAAGAGGGGTCGGAAAGATTGTAAGAGACATGGTGGAGGAGAATATCCAGAGACTTCCCCCCCCCTCAGTAACAACATACAAAGGGGGTGGAACTGGGTTGACTCCTAGGCTATCCGTAATCCCCTACCATATAGACTGATCCAGTTTGCCCACAGAGGATTATATCCATCTGATTGGGGACATGGAACAGAGGAATCGGGGAACTGGGGATACCAACTCATTATTTGCTCACTCAATGTATCTAATTATGGATAATGAAGGGGAAAAATTAGAGTATAGGTATACTGAAAAGTAATTTATTAAATAATAAAGTAAAAATAAAATTCCTCTACTTGTACCTTATTTCTAAGTGGATGTACCTTTCTCACCAATGACAGACTGGAAACTCTATCAGACCACATCAGTTAATGCTAGGATTTCTATGTATGCTTCAGTGAGGTAAATTTCTTTACCCCAGATTGAATTATGGGGATGAGGAAAGGAACTTGCAAGAATTCACCTGCTACAAAAACTTGCCTTTGGAAATAATATGAGTATCTAACACCAGACATATTTGTGTGGGTCATGGCTGCCATAGCTCATCTCACGAAAACCAGAAATTGCTCCAGCATTTATATCTTTTGCTCCAGCCATGGTCTAATGAAACATAAGTTTAAATATTGAGACTTCTCTCAGACAAATGAGACTCAGGACACTAGCAGCAACTTTCCAACATCTCTCTGTACGTCTTCTTGTCATCTGTGTTCATACCTGTGACATGAGGGTGCTTCAGCAGCAGAAGAAGACTGTATCTCAGTGTCGTGCTTGTTGTCTCTGTCCCAGCAGCAAACAAATCAAACACAGTGATTGCCAAATTTTCATTAGTAAATTCCACCTGTTGGTTGGGCTTTTCCTAGAAAGATTTAGTAGCAAAAAAATAATGGTGAATTATTAAAAGTTGTAAGATGGAAGAAAGCTGAAATCAGTAAGGCTACTGAAAGAGTTAACTGAAGAAAAGCTGAACTTCCTCTTGCTGAGAAGCTTAAAGAGTCTCTGAGAAAAACCTTGCTGAAATGAGTCCTTGAAGATAAGGGAGGGAGGATAGTTGATACTAGGTGAGAGTGTTGACCTAGGTAACAGACAGGGTAAACCACCTATAAGAATAATTGATATGTACGTTTTGGGGAATTGCTTGTGTTTTGAAAAGTTATTGACTCATGTAAACCACACAGACTGCTAAGTATGTTCTGAAATATCATGTACCCACTGTTTTGAGACTTTTGAAAACTGTATTACTGCCATGTGCTCAGTTTTGAATTTTCCCCTTCTACCCATTTTTTGTGCTGATCAAAGCTGCTAAGTGCCACGTCTGCTTCTGGAAACCATAGCTTTGCTTGCCAGCCATGACTTATTCTAACCCTATAAATCCAAAATACAAACTCAACTTGAGGCTGGAGCTTCTTGAATGAGATCTCACTCCAGACGCCAGGTTAATAAACTCCTCTATTCCACTCCTGCTTCTGTTGGTGTGATCTCTCCTGAGATAATTCCCTAACAGATGGAGGCCCAAGGGAGATGGCAAGATAAGGCATCACCACGACCCCGTTGGTCAAGGAGGGACTGCTGCTCCAGAGCCTCTCAGTCTGCCAAAGGTCCCTGGAATTGGGAAGTGCAGGCTTCCAATATATTCTGGGGTCCTCTTACAGTTGGCCTAAGGGAACTGGAGACCAAGAACTGGAGGTCCTGACTGGAAGGAGACGAAATTAAGCAGGATGTTCAGATAAGGTAAGAACTCCCCAGTAAATTGTACTTAGAATTGAAATTAAAATCAAAATTAGACTTGAAATTAAAATTAGAATTAAAACTGGAATTATGCCTGGAGATGAAACTGAAATTTTGCTTGGAGCTGGAACTTGTCTGGCAAACCTAGTGTGGCTTGATCCCCCTGCAGGAGATTGCATCCGAAGCTTCAATGGGATTCTGAGATAGTACTGGTCTCCACAAGATACTATATTCCAGCAGTTTTGAAGGAGTTCTCAGATGGTTCTGGTCTCCTAGGAAAGGCCTTGATGGGATTTAGAGGCACCATGATGGGATTCCAAGGTTATATTGGTTCTTGGTTTTTGTCTCTGAAGTTTTTAGATAGGTAAGGAATTTAGAATAGGAAAGCATAACTGTGGAATGGATGTTGAATGAATGTATATGTTTGTGACTCATAGCCCTGAGGCTTCAGCTTGAATTCTATCTTGTGCACTGCCTGCAAAGAAGGTCTCTGTCTTTGTTTGTGACACCAGTACAGGATGGAGCACCAAGGGTGGGTCTATCATGCTCCTATTGGGGTCTCTCCAGAGTTCCTGCTGCCACTGTGGCTGCTGCCTTTTCCTCTCTACCCCTCCCTTTTCAGTTCGGGGATGTCAGGGCCCCATTGCTTGCAGGCCCAGAGCCCACCCCTGGGGATATTCTAATGGCTCTGCCTTCTTGGCTTCCCTGACTTGCTGAACCTAGAAGACTGCAAACATGGGAAATATCAGGGTCCTGAGCCCAGGAGAAAAATGGGTGGGTCCAAAATTGTAGCAGACAGATAGGAACTTGGTAGAAGAAATTTGTTGTAATTGTTTTTAGTTTACTTTATCTCTGTATGGATCTATGGAACTGCTAACAGAAAACAGCCTATAGATTTAGCTTAAATTCAGAAGTATGTTCTAACCTCCTTTTACATTTTAAATTGTGTCTTCAGAAAACTTAAAAGAAAAGGGTTTCCAAAAATAGGTACATGATAATACACACACACATATATACATATATATATATATGAGAGAGAGAACATATATATTCTAGATAAATATTGGAAAATGAAGTTTGGTATTCTCTTTTACAAAAGGTTATTTTAAGAATCTTGTTAATGAAACTAAAGTGGTTATGTTAAAAGTTTTATGGTAAAAAATATTCTAAGACATTATCTCTCTCACAGAGGTTGACTGATACATTCATAACCCCACTGAGGAGTATCCTTAAAGGAATAGGGATAAATCTATAGATGAGATGACATAAGGGAATAGTACCAACATGTGATTTATTTGTGCAGTAAAAGTGGGTTTTAATGAAAGTTTTGCTGGGAGTTATAATGAAACAAACTGGTTAAAAGGATTGATTGGAAAGGAAACTTTAAACGTTGTATATTATGCTAGAAAGAGATTGTTACAAAGTGGTTATATAGATATTAAGTGTATAGATAGGAGATATGAGTAAATGTAAACTAAAGTTTTAAAGAAACAGGTAGATACAGTATACAAGTAGGAATAAATTTAAGCAGTAACAAGAATTTATGTATATGGATAGATGGATTCTCTCTGGCTTTTTCTTACCTGAGGTCACCTCTATTAAATAAGATTTTTACTACACCAAAAGACAAAATAGATAAACTGAGTCTTGGAGTACTTAAGAAAATTATAGACTCCTTAAAACATATAAGATAGCCATTGGACTACCTGACAACTAAACTTAAATGTTTATCAGAATGGTTTTAAACTTTTGTGTCATTCTGTAACCAGACCTTTTTTTGTTAACCAGATACTTTCTGTACTTCTTTAACTAAATTTGTTTTGTTAATCTGATATACAGTCTCTCTGAGTGGTTAATAACCATATGTAAGAGCCAAAGCCAATTAGAAACATTGGAGTTAAAAGGACAACCAATGTTTTGGTTCCTGATCCCAGGTCAAAAGGCCATAGGAGATGACGGGACACTTCTAGCTTCCAGCCTCTGGTAAATTACCTATCCTCTTGATCAAGGAAAACATGGAGACCCAGAGATGGACTCCAAGTCAGTGTATCTGCAACAGGAGAGTCACATCAGAGGAAGCCAGTCTTCCAGGTTTCTTGAAAGAGGGAAGGTCACATGGACAGCATGACCTTGACTTAACCTAGCAGATGGCACAATGCTGAGTTATAGAGGTCTTCACAGGTCTCCAAGAGTCTCTCCTACAGAGTCGTGACTGAGTAAAATATAACACATAGTTAATTTTGGCTGCCTGCATGGCCTTAAACACCAAGTAAGAGAATAAAACCACAAAAAAATAGTACATTATCAACTGTCTGATGATGGCTTACAGTACTAAGCTCTTACATTAACTTGCGTCTTCTTCTACCTCTACCTGACCTGTGTTTGCCTTATGTTTACTTTGAATCAAAATCCAGAAATTAATCGCATTGGTTTTGTTTACCTGGCAATTATTGATTAGTATTAATTAGTACAATCGCTTTTTGTTATGCCTTATTGGAATAGAAATGTTTAATCTCTGCCCTTAAAATTGGAAAAAGTTACGGGGATCCTTAATGTTAGACCAAATACAATTTATATTTTGGATAGTAATGTGTTTATGAGCACCAAAGACAAGATGTAATGATATAAATAGCCCCATGGAATCAAATTTAAATCTAAAGTCTTAAAATGATAACGTCCAACCATGAGAAGGAATATTTAGGACAAATCTGGAGCCTATCCCAAAAACGTAAAGATAATTTGGAGCTCTAGATGTTAGTACTTGCTAATTATTTAACAGTGTCTCTTTGCTTAGATTTCTAGATTATTCTGCCATTGATGGAGTTCCCTTAAAATCTGCAGCAAAAGGAATCCACATATTACTAGGGAATTGGGCCCATACCCATGCCCATCAGTATATCAAATGATGGCATAGATTCATCACATCAGAAGATAGTATCCTCAGCTAATTGTAACAGCTAACAGGTCACCAAGGACTTAGAGCATCCCCTATAGATCAAACTCTAGAGGACACCTGACCCTGATAGAGACTATAGCCTTGCTCTGGTCACTCCAGAAGCTGACCAGTCTGTGCATAGCAGAAGCCTGAGGAGCTCAATGTGGGATACCAAGGGAAATGGACACAATGTCCACCAGTCCTATAGGTATTTGCTTTCCTAGTTAAAATTATCTGCTTTTTACAACAGCTGGCCCTTTCCTACTTGAATTGATGTTCGATATTAGAGACTAAGCATTCAAGGGACCTTGCTTTATGTTGGGCGGAGATTATGCATCCCAGGGAGTATGAGTGAAAGTTATAACATGTTAGGCATAATGTTGATCTTGTTACTGTCTTCATTTGGAAGTTAATTGTCATGTAAAGAGATATGGTTTGATGACAAAGTTGACAAGGGGTGAATTTGTGATGATTAAATTTTATTGTCAACTTAACCTGTTTAGTAATTGACAATAATCTTGAGTGGGTTTCTGAGGTTGCTTACAGGAAGGACTGAAAAAAGGAGGAGGTCCCTCTTCCAGAGTGAGCCCTTCCCCCAGAGTGGGTGGGTCTTCTAGAAGGGGACTGAATATAAGGAAGCTTGAGGGGAAGGGAAGCCCTTTTCCTTCCTCCTGCCAACCACTCTGCTTGTTGTGACTCCCACGCCCATCCTGCTCTCCTACCCATTCTCTATATTGGAATCCAGTTTCCTGGACCTCACATCATGGAATGAAGAACAGTGGCTCCCCAGGAAGCCTTCAGGCCTTCAGTGCTGGATTGGGACTGCTGAGGCATCCAGCGACATGAACTGATAGTTACCTGCTCCTTCACTCTTGGGCCTGCAGACTGCTGAAAGCTGCTTCAATAAATTCCCCTTTTCACTATAATCCATCCTATTGGTCTGTTCTTTTAGAGAACCCTGACTATTCAGAAGGTTAATGTCCAGCTACCTAAACAATTCTCATAGTATGGCTCAACAGAAAAACTCACAAAAGAATTCAATTTAAAAATTAGGAAAAGCCATAATTAAAAAAAAAACTCTGGAGAGTATACATACGTGGAAAAGACCACAGGGAAAGATGTCCATTACCACTGATAATTAAAGAAATGTCTGTCTCATCAATGATGAGTTACCATTTCACATTTACTTGGTTGGCAAATTTTACAAAATTATAGCTATTAATAGCTATTGTGACAAGTAGAGATACTTGTATTGTGATACTTATAAAATAGTAGTTTTGCTCTATAATATTGATGTGTTTTTGCAAAAAAAAAAAAAAAAACAAGAAATTATTTTTAGAATCCAGCTCTGGGAATATGAGCATAAGAATGAAAACCTGTCATGAGGAAACTTGTAAGCATATATGCATAGATGTGCAAGTGAGAATAACAAAGTAGAAAAAACACCAATAGTCATGAATGATGAGTCAGTGATTTGTGCTATATGTCCATGTAGAATAAGTATTCTACCACAAAAAGGAAGTCCGGAACCATTGTACAACTTAGATGGAGCCTCAAGGTAAGTGAAAGGAGTCAGAGGAAAAAGCTATGAGCCATTTTAGATGATACATCCAAGATAGGCAAATCTACACAAACAGAAATCAGGCTTTCACTTATAATGATACGGCAGAGCCCAGGGGACAGATCATTTAATGGCTGTGGTATGTCTTTGTAAAGTGATGAAAGGTTTTATAAGAAGAAGGAGCATATCGTTGCAGTGAACTGTGAATGGATTAAATATCAGTGAAGTGTGCATTAAAATGGCTACTTTTATCACATGCTAATTTCATTAAAGATTTAAAATAGCATGACTCCCTGAAACGATGTATATATGAAATAGAATTTCTGTCCAAATCTACACTGGCCTCTGCAGAAATTGACAAGCACATTGTAAAGTTACTGTGGATATTTAAAGGGCCTATAATAGCAAAAATAGGTAGAAGACAGCAGCCAGGAAGGAGGACTCACTAGTTCACCTATCTAGTCTTTCTCATCTCATATCTCTACTTATACCACTCGGTCCATCCGAAATACCCTCTCTTAGCTATCGCTGAAAGTGTTCCCAGGTCAATTTCAATCTATAGGACATGCGAGAAATCCACCCTGGGTACTTTTCTTTTCCATTCTGACATATGGTGTGAAAGGATGATGTCAGTCTTCATATTAGCCAGGGCAGATTAGTTTTTATGCCTAGTTTTGTAATTGCTTACATTTTTCCTGCTGTGTAGTTAAATTCTATTGTCAACCTGACCTGTTTAGTAATCTTGGGTGGGTCTCTGAGGATGTTCAAAGGAAGGCAGCCCTCTAAGTAGGGGGCAGGATGCTCACAGGAGCTCCTTTCCTGGGAGTGCAGTGTAGAAAGGAAATTCCAGAGACTTAGTGTCAACAAGTATGGGAAAGGGTTGCAAGACCCCTCACTAAGGCTATATAAAGGAGAAGGAACTCTCTATCTCCCCCTCCCTGTTTTGCAGTTGTGTGTGTACAGTATTAGTGATGGCTTCCTTCTCTCTCTCTCTCTCTCTCTCTCTCTCTCTCTCTCTCTCTCTCTCTCTCTCTTTGGTTGGACCTATGAAAGGGGGACAGCCTCTTTCTCCATTACGGAACTTCCCCATCTGTAGTTTCAATAAACACTTTAATCCAATAACTGTCCCTGGTTTGGAAGATCATCCCAGTGGCGTGTGGCTATGACACCTAGCCAATACGTTTGAATTCATGCACTGCTACACTGTTTTTAAACAGTAGAACTAAAGTGTCCAAATTAACTTTATATCTAATCCAGAATACATAGTACAGATTAACACACACAACATATATTTAAAGTCCCTTTCAAGCATTACTGCCCTATTAGACATTTTTCCTAAATTTATAACAATTTAATAAATTATAAATCTCAAAACATCAAAAAAAGAAATGGTATTTGTTCTTTACCTGCATGACTTTTATTAGAAAATGATCGATAAAGTCCTGAGGATTTTTAATATCCAGTGATTCTTCGTGCTCTTTTATTTTCTCCAAAACATAATTTTTAATATAATCAGCATTTTTAATTGCTGTATTATGACTTCCTGGGAGGTAATCAATGAGAACAGGGAAATTATTGCAGACCTACAAGAATAAAATGATGGCTTATTAAATGATAAATGCATTTACAATAATAAATTTATGAATGTATATAATCATTCCTGATTTGAATTTTTAGCTCTAGATGTGAATGTGAAATGGCATTCACTTAGGAAAAAGTTTTTCTTGTTTTTATCTAGCAATGTTACCCAACACTATGAAAAGAATTCAAGGGGGAAATTTTACTGGGATAATAAAATGTTAGGATATCCACACTCATGCATCAGTTTTATAGTAAAAATCATGTTTTTTCATCACTTTTATAAATTCTCACCAAGTTTGAAATGTAAATAATATGAAGTTCTGCCATTCCCATTTTGAGGGTGACAGGAGAAGATAAGTAGGGAGGGTAACCTGACTTAGAACAGAAGGCACTATGTTCAGACTTTACTCCTAGCAACCAGCTTCAGAACAATGAGTATTTAGAAGTGGTGGGGCTCAAAGATGCCTTGAGACTAATTCTGCATCAAAGTAATTAGAGCTTCTTTATGATCCCAAAATTCAATATTTAGGTGGAGAATAAGAGATTCCAATTCAGCCTAGGAATTAACTGCACTTGTATTGTCCATGCACTATAACACCCATCGTTTTGCCATTCCTAACACAATCACCTCATCAAGTAGGAATCCAGCTGAAGCATCAGATCCTGCACTACACAGTGAGTTGTCTAAGCTTTTATGGTCGCAAATATTTATTCTACTAAAGGAGAATATTCACATGCTAGCCTAACATATGTTTGCCATGTGCTATGATGAAGACGTGTATAGGAGCTATCTGGAAAAACAACCCTGTGTGTAGTGGATGGCATGCAGGAAGTGAATACATAGCTTTGTAGAAATAGTCTCATAGGAGTCAATGGGACAATCAATGAATAGGAACCTAACAGACTTGAACCAACCTGGTACTTGCACTTCCATTTCCTTATTCATGAAGCAAAGGTCTTAAACATCTTTCCTAGATATCTTTCCCTATTACTTCAGGCAGGACTGTGCTGTCAAATACATGGTCCATGGTTCATAAAGAATTTCAGCTTATCAGGAAAAAAAGCCAATGTCTTGTCAGAATAAATATGAAAGGGATATTGACATCACCTGAACCCATGGGGAGCTCAGAATCTTAATGTTCTCGTTTAATTTTTCCATTAGGTTAAGAAAGTCTTGGTCTTTATAATCAAAGCGATTCTGAAAGATGATGGAGCAGATCACATTGCAGGGAGCACAGCTCAGGATAAAAGTGGGGTCACAGGGCAAGCCTGAAGAGTGGGAAACAGTTTTAAAACAACATTAAAATATGCATGGAAGGCATTTTGCTTTTTTGTTAGGTAATTAGGTACTTTAGAAAATGTAAGCAATAGCTTACATACAAATTTCTGTAACATCCAAACATTTAGTATTTAGATCAGGAGTATGACCTTCAACCTGAGTTGAACTACAACATAATTAAATAGTAATTATATACATCTATTAGGTTAACTTATATCCCATTCATATCAGCTTCCTGTGGTATTTTAAGAGAAAGAAGAGTGATATAAACATTAAAATTTCAAGAATTAAGAGCAGAAATTATTCATTTGCAAAGTGTCGACTGTATAACCTATATATAGAAATGAAGAGATTATTGGAGACCTGGAAATTCTTTATACATAATGGTTCATTGAATTCTAGTACTAGAGGAAACAATTGTGAAAAACAGAATTCATGCAGAAAACATTATGTGAAGAATAATAAGTATCATGTGGATTGGCTTATATAAATAAAAGTTTGTATTTTAAGAGTAAGCTCCATTGGGGCAGAGAAAATGAGATATAATAAATGGGGACTTTATTTTCTTATTGCAATGTCTAAAATAATAATTTATTAATTACAAAGTTCAGATTTTAATATCTAATATATATAGGACATGGAAGTAAAAGCAAATCTCTGTAGGGCAATTAATGTCAATAATGGGAGAGTGAAGGGAAAGGAATGTTGGTAGATATAGACAAAGTTTATGATTTACTTATGAAAAACATCTGTAAGAAGACCATCACTCAGTACAACGAACAAATGCGTATATAAATTTATATTGAGGGATGGACAGATGGCTCAGAGGTTAAGGCACTTGCCTGCAAAGCTGAACAATCAGGGTTTTAATCCCTCATACCCACTTAAAACCAAATGCATAAAGAGATAACATGCATCTGAAGTTCATTTTCAGTGGCTGGAGGTCCTGATATATACATTCATTCTCTCTTTCTCTCTTTCTCTCTTTCTTTCTCTCTCAATCTCTCTTCATATATATCAATATAATATTTAAAATTTATTTTGAAAATGTTAATATTCATCATGGCCAGAATTGTAGTCATGGGGTTAAAGAAACTTGGGCATATCAATTAAGCTGGACACACAGAAGTGTAGTTTAACAAAATGAAATCAAATATTATCAGGCCTGTGCTCCATAAGTGTTGAAGATGTCATGGGTCCCAAGGTCATCAGCAGGTATTCTCAGAAAACTACATTTACACTAAGGGGACTACTCTGTTAACTGAGCAGAACATTAATACAAATGCTATATTGATTATTTCTCATTTGAAAATAAAAGAAACAACATTTGAGATGGAACAGGCTCAGTATATCTTTTATATCTGTACCCAGAGCTTCATGTAAAAGTCAGGATGTAAAGCTGCACGCACCATTGGTTTTCCTCAACTCCTCCACAAGGCACTGGGCTTCCTCTTTAACTCGGTCCTCAAGGTTCCTCTTCCCCATTCCCAGATTCCTCAGGGTC
>PVHP010051960.1:0-11538 GCA_004024765.1 Zapus hudsonius
TCTCTCTCTCTCTCTCTGTTTGTAAATAAATTATTATTTTTAGTTCCATCATTATGTTCTAGATTAGAAAAGAGCAAACCTGGGCTGAAGAGATGACTTTAGTGGTTAAGGTGTTTGCCAGCAATGCAGAAAGACCCTAGTTCGATTCCCCAGTGCCCATATAAAAGTCAGATGCACAAGAGGGTGCATGTGTCTGGAGTTCTGGGGTGCCCATTCTTTCTCTGTCTTCCCTCCTCTCTCATAAATAAATTAAAAGTAAAAAGAAAAAGAAAAGAGCAAACCTTGGCCGGGCATGGTGGTGGAGCATGCCTTTAATCCCAGCACTTGGGAGGCTGAAATAGAAGGATTGTTATGAGTTCAAGGTCAGCCTGAGACTGATTAGTGAATTCTAGGTCCACCTGGGCTAGATCAGGACCCTACCTTGCGGGGCGAAAAAGAGAAGAAAAAAGCAAAGAGAAAACCTTTTCTGTGCAGGAACAGGTAGTGTTATGGTCATTTTTTGTTGTCACCCATCAACACACACTGCTGGGTGTATCTCTGAGGGTGTTTCCTAAAAGGTTTATCTAAGGAGGGGAGACCGGCTCTCTGTTGGCTCCGTGGTACCTTGTAGGCAGGTTGACCCTTAAGCATTATGCTTACTTCATTAATATCTACTGTAATTGTGGATGTGTTTGGAGTTAGACTTACTATTTTAACACAGTCGTACATAATTATGGTCTGATCAGAGGTGGAACACGCTCATCACATTGATCCCATAAGATGATGTTGCCTAGTGATGTCGTAGCTGTCTCTGTTTGTGAAAGCGCGATGTTCAAACATCAACGAAATCGCCTAATGACACATTTCTCAGAAGCCTCTAACCCCACATTTCTCCGAATAGTCTCTGCTGTTCTCATCTTTTTGTTGACTTGTTCCTATGCTCTGTCCTTTCACTTCTTTCCGTTTTGTGGGGTTTTTTTTTCAAGGTAGGTTTTTCACTCTAGCCCAGACTAACCTGAAACTCACTTGAACTCACGGAGATCCTTCTATCTCAGCCTCCCAAGTGCTGGGATTAAAGCCATGCTGCACCACATCTGGTTTTGCTTTCTTTTGGTTAAATTCAATGTTTCTCAGACTCCCCTCCCCCCGTTATCCTCCTATACTTAATCTTAGCAAAAAGGTTGAGTTGTAAACTATTATCACTCTCCCGATGATGTATTTAGATATTTTCCCTAGTCTTATCTCCCTGAAGTTCTCATACCACAAATATACTATATTTTATGTACTCCTGTATAACCTGGACTTCATATATAAAAAGAGTTATGAAATCATCATTTTCCTGAAGATTTCATTTTTCTTTCTAGTTGAATAAAATTCCATACTGTGTATGTACCATGTTTTCATTATCCATTCCCCGGTTGGTGGACATATAGGCTGATTCTATTTTCTAGCTGTTGTGAATAAAGCAGCAGTAAACATGGATGTGCAAGTCTCTTAGATTCTTTATAGTAGGCTATGAAGTCCTTTGTGTAGATGTCCAGGAGTGGATAGCTGGGGTATATGGTAGTTCTATGTTTAAAAAGAGTTATGATGAAGCTCAGTCTTGCAGTATAGGACCGTAAGCCCAGCTATTCAGGAAACTGAGGCAGGAAGCCTGAAAGTTCAAGACCTGTTTGGGTTACACAGGGAGTTCAAGGTCAGCCTAGGCAATTTACAGAGACTCTGTTTAAAAATTGAAAAAACAAAACAAACATAAGGACCAAGGACAAACGCAGTGGTAGAACACTTCTTTAGTATGTCCCAAACACCAGGTTAAATCCCCAGCACCTCACAAAGAAAACGTTTAAATTACTTTAGCACAAAGAATCAATTTTTAATCCCTTTTGTGCCATATTGTCCTGACTTTAACAATATTTAGAACTCAGTTTAAATTTATATGTTGGTATTTTAGTTATACCTTTGGCTGGCATTTAAGTGGTTGCTCTTAAGAATTAAAGCGTACATCTTCACCATTTCTTGGTGCATTAAGAGTTAATGTATTATTTCACTTAGAATGTAAGAACTGGGCTGGAAATATGACTCAGCGGTTAAGGCACTTGCCTCCAGTGCCTAAGGCCCCGGGGTTCAATTCCCCAGGACCCACATAAGCCAGACCCACAAGGTGGTGGCCCTGGTGTTCTCTCTCTCTCTCTCTCTCTCTCTCTCTCTCTCTCTCTCTCTCTCTCTCTCTCTCTGTCTGTCTCTGCTTGAAAATGAATAAATAAAATATTTTTTAAAAAAACTTCAGTGTCTTGGGAAAGAGTCTAACAAGACACTCATTTAAAAAATAATGTAAGAACTTCATAATTATATAGGCATATTGCCCCACCCAACACTGCCATTCTTTGGGCTTTAGTTATCATATAAAGTATATTTAAGTTATAAAGCTACAAGATAATATCATTTTTTTAAAAAAGGGATAAATAATCATTCACATTTACCCACAAATTTATCATTTCTGATAGTATTTTCTTCCTTAAGATGGAAGGTTTCCATTTTGCATCATTTCTCTTTGGCTTGGATGAATGCAGGACGGCTGGCTACAGTCACTTTGTCGCATTAAAGGATATTTCCACATGTGTAATGCTGTGGTCACCTTCACATTCCTGCACCAAGCACCTAACCAGAAGCAGCTGAGGGGAGAAAAGTTGTTTATTTTGGCCTACAATCTTAAGGGGAAGCTCCATAAAAACAGAGGAAAGATGGCATGAGCAGAGGCTGGGCATCACCTTCTTGCCAACATGAGGTGCACAGCAGGAGTAGGAGATTGACTCAACTAACACTGGCAAGCGAGGGGTTAATAAACCCCTCAAGATCCACCCCAGTAACACAGCTTCTCAGCACCTCCAAGTTACCATCAGCTGGGGACCAAGCATTCAGAACATATGAGTTTATGAGGGACACCTAATTCAAATCACCACATAAAGATGCATGAATCGACAGCTATTTTTTTTTTCATTTCAGCACCTTCCAAACAAGCTTGGAATTATTCAAATTAGTGCTGCTCACTTATCAATTTTCTCTGGTTGTTGTCAAGATTTTTCTTTTGGATTTTGGTTTTCAGTACTTTGATTTCACTGTGTAATTTTCTTCAGTGGTGTTTCTTTATTAAAAAAAATTATTTATTCACAAGCAGAGAGAGAGAGAGAGAGAGAGAGAGAGAGAGAGAGAGAGAGAGAGAGAGAGAGAGAGAGAGAGAGAGAGAGAGAGAATGGGCATACCAGGGCCTCCAGCCACTGCAAATGAACTCCAGATGCATGTACCCCTTTGTGCATCTGGCTTTACATGGGTCCTGGGGAATTGAGCGTAGGTCATTAGGCTTTGCAAACAAGTGCCTTTAACTGCTGAGACATCTCTTCAGGCTCAGCAGTGTTTCTTAAATCTGTAAAATTTTGCCTTCCATCAAATTTCAGAATATTTAGCCCCAGTTTAAGTATTTTTCCGTCCTATTTCCTCTCTTTCTGGGATTCAATTATACACATATTAGACTAGTATTTTCCTACAGGTCTCTGAAGCTCTGTTCATTTTCCTACAATCTTTTGTATTTCACGTTGGATAATTTTATTGATATGTCTTCAAGGTCATTGGCTCCTTTTACTTCCATTCTCCTGTTAAATTCATCTAGTGAGTTTAAAATTTCAGAAATTTTGTTATTTCAATTATAGAATTCTCATTTGGTTCATTTTGTTGGTGTTTCTACTTCTCTTCTGAGATTTCCTATCTTTTCACTCATTAGAAGTATGTTTCCTTGAACATAGATTTCTTAAATCCTTATCTGCAGGGCTGGGGAGATGGCTCAGCAGTTAAAGGCACTTGCTTGCAATGCCTGCCATCCCGGGTTCGATTCCCCAGCACCCATATACAGCCAGATGCAAAGTAGCACATAGCTGTGTTCCCAGCACACCTATGACAGGAGTCAGGAGAGTGGGAAGCTTGAGGGCCAGCTAGTCTGACATTGCTTCGCAGTCTAGTAGTTCATTTGTACAGCAAGAGTCCCTGTCTCAAATTAGGTGAAACACAGACACCTTGAAGTTGTCCTTTGACCTCCATGTGTGTGATGTAGCATGTGCACACACACACACACACACGAATTTCTTATCTCTTAACCCCAACACAGAGACTATCTCTATTTATTATCTTTTCTCAAAAATAATCTTTAAACAAGGCAACGTTTTTATTGGTTTGTATTATAATTAGTTTTGGTTAGTTCACTGGACATTTGAATGAATGGTACATTGCAGAAATTCTGAGTTCTCTTGTTGCTAAAAATAATATCAATATTTTAAAGTAGGCACTTGACTGTTAAACTCCAAGCTATGTCTACTTGGGTGGCTGGCATCAGTTCACATTTATTTTTGTCTCCCTGGCTGATTGGCACCCTTGTGGTGCATCGACTTTGGTTACACTGAACTGTAAACTCTGATGGTTAAAGTCATCAACACGGCTGGTTATCTAAGACATTTATATGACACAGACTGAGGCTTACTTTCAGGCAAACAAACGAATCTAAGATATCTGGACTGTTTCCTTCTCCTGAGTGTCTGCTAACTTGCAGTGGGTCTGTGTGCAGTGCATCGTGACACACACAGTCACCTCTTCCTCTGTCTTTCCACTAGCGATGTAAATGTGCATCCTTGACATTCACATAGACCATTTACTTCTTAGAAAGCACAAGGACCTTAGAGCACTTGAAATCCATTTTCCTTTCTTGCTTTATCTATTCATGACATGCTATTAATACATACCCCATATTAATACATACCCTAGGGGGCATAAATAAATTAAGGGCATACTTTAAATAAACATTTTTATTTGAGAGAGAGAGAGAGAGAGAGAGAGAGAGAGAATGAATATATATCCAGGACCTCCTACTACTGCAAACAAACTCCAGACACATACACCACTTTGTGTGCCTGGATTTCCATGGGTACTGGGGAATTGAACCCAGGCTGTCAGGCTTTACAAGTAAGTGCCTTTAACCACTGAGCCATCTCTCCAGCCCCAGGGTTATACTTTTAACACATATTAATACATACAACAGAAGGGGCATAAATAAATGTTATACTTTTTGGATAGTGAAGACTGAGGAAGGATATATATATATACATACATATATATATTTGATTGATGAATTCAATAAATATAGAAAATAACCATGGTCAAAACTTCCTCCCAACACCCTCTTTTCCCCCACTGGAATCCCCATTTTGCTGAATCCTATTTTCTTCCCAACTAGTCTCTCTTCTACTTTGACGTCATCATTTTTTCCTCCTATAATGCAGGACTTGTGTAGGTAGTGTCAGCCACTGTGAAGCCATGAATATCAAGGCCCCTTTGTGTCTGGATGACAGTATTGTAAGCACTCCTCCCCTTCCTGTGGCTCTTACATTCTTTCCACCATCTCTTCTGCAATGGTCCTTAGCCTCAGAGGATGTGATAGAGATGTCTCAATGTTGAACACTTCTCAGCACTTAGGTGAGTTTTGAGACACTCCAGTGGTCACCACCATCTGAAAAGAGAAGCTTCTTAATCCAAAAGTGAAAGTGGAATGAAAATATGGGCATAAACATAGTACATAGAAGTACATAGAAGGCAGTTTGGTGGTCATAAAAAATCCATTTAGCCAAACAGTAATAGTGTCTCCCTCAGGGCTTATGACCTCCCCCCAGCCATAGACTTTTGATTAGGTTTTCAGTACTGGGCAGGAATTTCCTCCCATGGAGCAGGCTTCAAGTCCAATCAGAGAGCAGTTGGTTCCCCCCTTAACAGATATGCCATCATTGCACCAGTTGATATATTTGGCATGGCTGGCCAGCCATCAAGCTTGCAGGGTCTGCTGCTGATAAGACTGTTGATGACTTTTCTTCCCCCCCCAGGCTGCATGGCTCTTTCCAGCATCCTGATAGACAGTCAACAGGGAAGGAGATTCCAGCTCAGCTCGAGCTTGATTTCTCAGTTTTCTGTAGCCCAAGCATGTGGAGTCTTGAGTAATAGAATACTACCAGCTAGTTCTGGTGGGCAATCAAGAGCATTGACAATAGCCTATACTATTTTAGGGGCATCAGAGGCCTCCCTGGCCAACAACTCACTGGAATATATCTCACCCATGGCACTGAAATTTTCTTGTAATAATCTATGGCTTCTGGGCATAGCCTGATCCATCCCTACAAGGTACTTCTGCCCAAACTTTCTCTCTCTCTCTCTCTCTCTCTCTCTCTCCCTTTCTCTCTCTCTCTCTGGTTTTTGGATCTCACTCTAGCCCAGGCTGACCTGGAATTCACTATGTAGTCTTAGGCTGGCCTCAAACTCATGATGATCCTCCTACATCTGCCTTCTGAGTGCTGGGTTTAAAGGCGTGCACCACCATGCCTGGCTTTCTCTTTTTTATAAAACATATAAATTATTAGCTAGTGAAGAAGTAGGTTTCCATATGACTTATTCATAACATCTTAAATTTCAATTAATCCTTCTCCCACCCCCTCCTTTATTTCATCCCTCCTCTGACCTCACTGATTTTCTGTATGTTTTGCTTTTTAAATAATAAGCTTATGTTTTGCCAATTTTTTTAAGATGACAAAGGAAAAAACCCCATTTGCCTTATAGACCTATTAGGCCAGAACGTTTCCTTTCTGCTCAGCTGTTCTGCAGAGACAGACTTGTGTCTCCCCACTGGAAAGCTTGGGTGAATAAGAATATGGGCTGGGCTGGGAGCCAGCGGGAAAACCCACAGCCCAGTGAGAGGTGCACAGGTACAGGTCAGGCAGGAAGAGGTGGTGGTGCAGCTCAGATGAGGTATACTTGTTGGCTCCTTGGCCGCAAGAGCTCACTGCCATGGACCTCTGCCCAGGATGATGAGAAGTATCTGGCTGTGGACATGTTTGGGCCCAGAGCAGCTGAGCACAGATGTTCTGTAATGATTGCTTAATCCAGGGCCTTCATTTCTTACAATCAGCAGGTGCTGCCAGCAGGGCTGAATGCACATAAAAGAGAGTTAGCCATAGATCCTAGCTTTTCTGTCCACGTCATGGGCAGGTCAATCTCATCACTCCAGACCTTCCCTGCCTTCCTCTGAGTCCCGAGTCTAAACCCATCAGAACCCAGCTGCCTGAGACCACATTTGTGAAAGATCCACTTTACTAGGTGACATCTGGTGAACTAGGTGACAATATTGCTTTGCATTTTTTTACGAGGTAGGGTCTCACTGTAGCCCAGGCTAACCTGGAAGTCTGTGTACTTTCAGGCTGACTTTGAACTCACAGCAATCATCCTACCTCTGCCTCCCAAGTACTGGGATTAAAGATGTGTGTATCACATCTAGCTGTTTTGCATTCTTTAAATGCTTTTAAAATGTTCCAGTCAGATTTTCCTTTTTTGAGTCCTACAGCAAGGATATAGAAGCCACCAGAAGTGAATGGTGTGTTTCCTACCATCAGGTTTCTAGAAGGACCTGTGTATGTATCTGGCTTTACGGTTTTAATAAAACAGGAGTGACTTGAAACCCATTTTGCCTATTGTTTTTGGACTTTGAAAGCACCGAATCCTAACCACAAGATCCCCAGACATGTTCCTTGTACTCTGCCTGTGCCTTGTGCGGTGTCACTTCCTAGACACTCCATCACTGAATGCTGACAAGAGGTTCAGCCACAGTCTTGCCATCCTAGCTGCAAGATATACTTTCTATAAAACTTACAATGACACACACATGATGACTCAAAACAGCCCCAGACTGCTCATATTCATTAAGACAGCTTGCTTCTCATTGATCAACTATTTCTCTTTCAAAAATATTAAACAATCCCATTTCAAGGAATTGTATACCTACAAGGCATTTTTAGAGAACTGAAAACATATGATCTAGTTAGACACACATTTGATGTTTCCACAGTAACTTGAATGTCCACACTGTATCCCCGTTGCCTTCTTGTTTGGCCACAGACATGATAACTAGTTTTGAAGAGGGGCTTCCCAAGAGTCTGTGCTGTCCACCCTGTGTATGATCTCATTGGCTCTTCCCCAGGAACTCTGAGGTAAGCTCTATTAATAGCTCCCTTCAAAGACACAGGAACTAAAACTTTGACATGAAGCAAATGGGTTTTTCAGACTGTTACAACCAGAGAATGGAAAATCTGGCAGTGGAACCCAAGCTCATATTCAATCATTTCTCTTTGCTTCCTTGATTAGTTTATTGCAGAAACAGTACATTCTTTCATTTATTATAGTTTGGTCAAGAACAAATTCTCCATGAGTTACTTTTGATCGTATTCAAATCCAATACCTATTTATTGACTACTGACTGCGTATGACTCTGTTAGATGTTGCAGTGTAGAAGACATGTAATGTTCAGAGACCAGAGTCCTTCTTGTCAGGACTTTCTACTCCCGAAATGGTATAAATATTAGACACACAGTAAGACAACATAAACAGAACTAGAAATAAAGTTTTTGACATTCCCTTCTGTGTCAGGAACAGTGGATACTTTTTGCAATTCCATTTAATTTTATGATTTTGTGGAGATGGCAGAGAGTTCAGTTTCATTAATAGTTTCATCAAGATATACACAGTAAGAAACAGGAGAATCCAGTGTATTAGGATTTTTCAGAGAAACAGAAGCCATAGGCCATACACAGGGAGGGTTGATCACGTGGTTAGGGAGCTTGAGGGGTCATGTAATCTGCCATCTTCAAGCTGGTGCTGTGGTTCTAGTGTGAGCCTGAGGCCAAGAAGCTGGAGATCCAATATCATGAGTTCCAGACTGAGTCCAAAATCCAGAGAGCCAGGGGCACTGGTGTTCTCGAGTAGGGAAGATGGATTTCACAGCTCCAGCAGAAAAATTTGTCCTTCTGCCAATTTTTTTCATTCTATTTAGACCCTCAACAGATTGGATCGTGCCCACCTTCTTTGCTGATGGTGATCTTCTGTTCTCAGTCATTGGACTCCTATGCCAGTCTGATCCAGGTTGGTGATGATCACCTGTAATCGCAGGGCTAACGAAATGAAGACAGGAAGAAGGCCAGTCTCAGCGCATGAGACCCTATCATAAACAAATACAAACAACTACAAAACAGAAGCAAAATTAGCCAATTCTTTCCAGAAACTATCTCAGACATAGTAAGAAGTGTTTACCAGATACTTGGGCATCCATTAGCCCAGTCAGATCCATTAGCTGACATCTAAAAGCCATTCAACCAACAATCCAGGCTTTGAGCCTTGGTCCTTAATGCCTGCTTCAGGAACAAATAGAAGTCTAAAGAAATAGAGCAGCTGGTGCTGAGGAAAAGCGTGTTTGAAAGAGAGGTGGCATTGCAATCTTTGAAAGAAGGGAACATGGATGTGGAGTAGAGAAGACACGTCATGGTAGGGCTGACAGTCTCAGCAGAGGAAAGCAGCAGGTCTTGGGCTGTGTGCCTGAAGGGACAGAGTCTATTGGATGGAAGATGAGGGAAACATGCTTGGGAAGGTGGGGGTTAGGCTGAGGAGGACTCAGGTGATGGGGAGACACTGAAGTTGTGGGGCAAGTGTGTGATGTAGCTAGGGCTGCCTTTCAGGAAGATTAACTTTATGGGCTTCCGGCTGACTCACAACTGATGTCAGTCCTGGCCTTCTCTTCCTGTCTGTGTCCCGAGCAGGGAAGAAAGCAAACCTCAAGGGTTAAAACAGTCCTGCTCACTGTGCATTCCTACGGCTTCCTTCCAGCAAGAGCTTCTTCCATTAAATTATGAGGAAGCATCCTTCTTACAGGAAAATGGTTCATGAACATATATTTTGAAAATTGGACTTTGAGCTGGGCATGGTGGCACACACTTTAAATCTAGCACTTGAGAGGCTGAAGTAGGGGGAGCACCCTGAGTTCAAGCCAGCCTGGGCTATAGAGTGAGCTGCAAATTAGCCTAGGTTAGGGGAGACCTTGCCAAAGGGGGGGTGGCTAGAGAGATGGCTTAGCCATTAAGTTCCCTTCTTGCTCAAACATGAGGATCTGAGAGCACCAGAGTTCAGACCTCCAGATCCCATGTAAATAGCTGGGCTCAGCCACACGTGCCTACAACCCTCATTCCCACAGGGGAGCAAAGACCCAAGTCATCAGAGCTTTCAAGCTCCAGAATCAGTAAAGAGACTCTGGCTCCAAACAAGACCAGGTGGAGGAGCGATGTAGCAGGAGAGACAGTGTTCACTTCAGCTGCTGCAGGTGTGTGTACGGAGTGCCACCCCTCTCTCTCCTTTCTCTCTCTCTCTCTCTCACACACACACAAATCACACTATATATACACAAGCAAAAATAAAAATAATTACTTCACTAGTAGCAGAGAAGTACTAATTAAAATTAAATAATCCAGTATAAGTTATCAATGATTTACAAAGTCAGTGGCACCTCTTTCTTGTGTGGACGTGGTAGTCGAGACACAAAAAGTGCTCAAAGTATGGACGTGATGCACTCTTCCCTGAGTTCTCCATGTGGGAATCCACTCAAAGAAACTTACCGAAGACTAACACAGAGATTTGTACCCAGAGATGTTCACTACAAGATTATCTAGAATAGTTAAAAGTTTAGGGGCTGGAGAGATGGCTTAGCAGTTAAAGAAACTTGTTTGCAAAACCTGATGGTCTGGGTTTGATTCCCTAGTACTCATGTAAAGCCAGATGCACAAAGTGGCATATGTCTGGAGCTCTGACACTCTTCTCTCTCTCTCTCTCTCTCTCTCTCTCTCTCTCTCTCTCTCTCTCTCTCTCTCTCTCTGTTTCTGTCTCTCAACTAAGTAAAAATATGTTTTAAAAATTTGAAAATGTTCTGATGTTGCACTTGGAAGGAAGGTTAAGGAAACTAGGTTGTTGTCATAAAGCATACTATTAAACATTATAATTATGAGTTAATAAAGTTTAAATCTTAAAAATAATTTCAATTTTTGCTTAAGAGTTGAAATTTGCATCTCTCTCAGCACTGCAGATAAAGCTGTTTCTGTGAATCAATCTTATCCTTTTCAGTCTCTCCAGAGATACCTGCTTCGTGTGTGTGTGTGTGTGTGTGTGTGTGTGTGTGTGTGTGTGATAGTGGGGATTGAAACCAGGGCCTTTCATATGCTAGGCAAGTGTCCTTCCACTGAGTTACAACCCCAGCTCAATACCCGACAATTTTGAGTTTTCTATCTGCCTGGTCAGAGTATTAAAGACCACTTTTTGCATATGCAAAGAAAATTCACATTATTATTTCAGCTGTGCATGTTTTTGTTTGTTTAGTGCCAGGCTATACATATATTTTTCTGCAACTTTAATTCTTCACTTATGAAGCAAATTCTTTTGGCATAACAATCAAGAAAGACAAGAGTTAGTATTTAAGAGTTAATATTTGTTTAAGCAGCACTTTCTCAAGTGGAAACAGCCAAACTCGGGCTTTGATAGGTGTTGAGAATATTTAAAAACTATTAATGGTCAAAAGAAGATCTGCACATGATTTGGCCCATCAACGTTCCATCATGAATGGGTGGTGGAAGAGGGAGAAAACCAACAACAAAAAAATCAAAACAGAAG
>PVHP010051961.1:0-11302 GCA_004024765.1 Zapus hudsonius
AGAGAGAGAGAGGAGAGAGACAGATGGATAGATGGAGGATAGAGGACAGCAGGTGACCCACATCCATGTCAAAGTTAGAAAAACTACAAGGAAGAACTATTTTCGTAGACATCTTGTCTTCATTGCCAGCTCTCTTATTTTTATTTTTCTTTGAAAATACAAGTCTTTATTTTACAATATGTATAATTTATAATTAATTTAAAAGGATATACCTAATATTAACAGTAGTCAGTTAAGCTGGATAAGAACTGCAAATTCAAATACAGACAGCACAAAGCTCTCTTATTTTTAAATATTTATTTGCAAGCAGAGAGAGAGAGAGAGAGAGAGAGAGAGAGAGAGAGAGAGATGGGGATGGGCATGACAGGACCTCCAGCCACTGCAAATGAACTCCAGATGCATGTGCCGCTTTGTGCATCTGGCTTTACGTGGGTACTAGGGAATTGAACCTGGGTCCTTAGCTTTGCAGGCAGGCACCTTAACCACTAAGTCATCTCTCCAGCCCCACTTCCAGCTCTCTGATCTCTGCTTGGAAGATAGGAAAAGACAGTGCTCTTGGATGCTTCTTGGACTCTTTGCCAGTGGTTAACTTTAGGAAGCCTTTGTTGTCCTAGGACTGTCAAAACCCAGATTCTGGAAATTCAGGCTAATTAGGCTTGTGATCTTGGTGGCCTGGCCATGGAAGCCTGGGCAGATTACTTCTCAGGCTCTCAGTGTTTCCATCTATAAGTTGGGCTTACAGCAGGGACTCACAGGCATCCTAGTACTGTGCAAACAGTTGGGGCTCAGCAGTTGCTGGATGTGAGTTATCAGTTATGCAATGCCACCTACATTTGAAGAAACTCAAGTAGATCTCAAGGAAGTCAGCTTATAAACTTATTGTGGGAGAAGGGTCGGGGCTGGCAGGGGAGGTGGGGGTGGGAGGGTTGGGGGTTTATGGCTGGAGGCCCCAGAGAAATATTGTCCTGTATGTCTTCACCCTTGGAAACATTTGGAGCTTCTATCATGTGACCCTGAACATTGAAGAAAGAATAGGCAAAAATGAAACTCTTCCAAAGGGAGCGAGATTTAGGAGGCTGTGGTTCACTCGGGCCCTGTCTGCTGTGTGTTCTGCAGTGAGTGAACTGGGGAACTCTTGGGCATGAATGGACACACCTAACTGGCAAACTGGCAAATAGAGCAGCCGCCGTCTCCCGACAAGGACCTGCCCACAGGATGATTTATGGTCAGTCAGTTTTCCTTTATAAAAATGACAAGATTCCAGCTGATAATATTGATATATGGGAATTTCAGCGGCCTCGGGATAAAAGCTGCAGGCTCCATGGCGACATCTGGCCACCCGCACAGACGTCATGAGTCACCCTGCACCCTATGGAATGCTGACAGCTGTTAGATAGACTCAAGAACGTTGAAGGTCCACGGGACATGTCGAAGGGTTAAACTTATAAACAGTATATTCTGGGCTTAGGGAGACCCCAGGAAGAAGCACTCGGGGTCATTCTTGTGAAGAAATACTTGTGGTGTGATCCTCAGCAACATAGGGTGGACGGCCATTTATGTCATGGGGGACAGATGTGTGGGCATGATTTCTTCAGTGACAACAGTCCTGTGAGGGGACTGACACCGCCATTCATCGGCAGATTTCAAAGTTCTTGGTATGAATCAGTCTTTCCTGATACCTTGTACCTGGCAGCTGCTTCCATTTCTTCCTGCAGGCAGCCTGAAGCACTTATCAGGTCACAGAGTGACCAAATGACAGGCTGCCAGGGGTGGCCAGGGAGAGAAAAGTGCCTGAACGCAACAATGCATGAGGAGTTCTGAACTTGCTTCCCTATGCTGAGAACAAATCACCCGTCAAGTATGTTAAAAACTCTGACTCTGGAGGCTGGAGAGATGGCTCAGCAGTTAAAGTCCTTGCCTGCAGAGCCTAGTGACTTGAGTTCAGTTCTCCAGTGCCCATGTAAAGCCAGATGTGCAAAAGGGGCACATACATCTGGAGCTCATTTGCAGTGGCTAGAGGCCCTGGCATGCACATTCTATCTCTGTCTCTCTCTCTCTCTGCTTGCAAATAAATAATTTTTGGGGGGTTTTTCGAGGTAGGGTCTCGCTCTAGTCCAGGCTGACCTGGAATTCACTGTGTAGTCTCAGGCTGACCTCGAACTCACGGCGATCTCCTACCTCTACATCCCGAGTGCTGGGATTAAAGACGTGCGCCACATGCCTGGCTGCAAATAAATAAATAATATTTAAAAAACAAAAACCTCTGACTCTGATCAAGCTGATTTGGGGGGATGGAGCCCCGGAGCCTCACTCATGCTAGGCAAGTGCGTTGCCGCTGAGTACACACACCTAGCCTCTTAAGCTAGTACCTGTCCTTTTGGCCAATTTAGCTTTTAAGAGTCAGTAAACAAGGCCCATTTGGAATGCAGGAGCCTAGGGACTTCTCCAAAACAGAGACCCAGCACGCACTGCTCATTCCCTGCCTCCCACTCATGAGGGTCCCCTCAGCCCACCTGACTCTCCACCTAATGAGGCTTTTGTGCTCCTATGAAATGGTGATTTTCAAGTACCAGGTGCGAAACATCCCACCTGTTTGCTACAATTTAAGCTGTGACTTCAGAGATGTTTTACAAGGCAGGTTTACCATTAGGGGTGGTGGGGGGAGAACCAAACCAAAAAGTAAGGGAAACTGAAAAGCAACCACAAAAACTCAATTCTAAACCAGACATGGTGCTGTTGGTGCTCCTCTGTAATCCCAGCATCCAGGAGGCTAAGGCAGGAGGATTGAAAGATCCAGGCTAGCCTGGGCTACATAGAAAGACCCTGGTTTGGTTGTTTTTGTTTGTTTATTTGTTTAAGCAGGTCTCTCAATTCTACCAGATCTCCAAGTGCTTTACAATTTCTGAGGTTCCTGCTACAATAAGGAACTGAGTGATGTTATGCTATATTGGAATGCAGCCAGGTACTGCAGGATGACATTTTGGTCAAGAACTCCTAAGATGATAAGGCCTTAGGGTGCCTTGCCATCTCCAGTGTAAGCGCTGTGTGATGCTTGCACGACAGTTCTCAGAACACATCCCTGTTGGGAAGCCACATGGGATGACTTGACTGGCACCTGCTACCTGGTTCCCTCTCCTTGTGAACGGCAGGAGCTGGAAGGCTAAAGGCCTTGTTTTCCAGGCTCCCTCCCAGCAGGGAGCTTCCACAGGTGCTTCCTCCCAAGACAGGAGGCAGCGGTCCCTCCTGACTGCCTAGACTACTTTCTGCAGCAGTTGAGACTTGCAGAACTTTTTAAGGTTCGGGCCTCCAGCACCCCCATGTTGGGGCATTTGCACAGCTGCAGTAGCATACTCCTATTCATAAGATTTCACTGAGTTGGTATGTTCTAGAACATGGCTTCTCGAACCTCTTCCATTCTTGACCCTTTTTCTCCCAAGAAATTAAAAAAAATATTTTATTTATTCATTTTCTAGCAGAGAGGAGAGAGAGAGAGAGCACGCCAGGGCCACCACCTTGTGGGTCTGGCTTATGTGGGTACTGGAGAATTGAACCTGGGCCTTAGGTACTGAAGGCAAGTGCCTTAACCAGTGAGCCATCTCTCCAGCCCCTCTCCCAAGAAATTTTTAATGCAACCCTGGGCAGATAGTTATATAAAATAGGTATTAAAATCAAACATGTAAGGCCAGGCATGGTGTCACAGGCCTTTAATCCCAGCACTTGGGAGGCAGAGGTAGGAGGATTGTTGTGAGATCGTGGCCACCCTGAAATTACATAGTGAACTCCAGGTTAGCCTGGGCTAGAGCGAGACCCTACCTGTTGCAATCAGCTTTCCAGTTGATGCACAGAAAGAACCCAAACAAAAGTGGCTTGTGGAGGAATGGGTTTATTTGGCTTACGGACTCGAAGGGAGACTCCATCCTGGCAGGGAAAATGATGGCATGAGCAGAGGGGTGGACATCACCTCTGCCACAGCACTGCAAACAATGGCAGGAAGTTGTGCCAAACACTGGCAAGGGGAAGCTGGCTTATCACCCCAACAACACAGCTCCAGCGAGGTTGTAAAACCCAAACTGCTATCAGCTGAGGATCGATCAATCAGAACACATTCATTTGTTTGTGGGGGACACCTGGATCAAACCATGACAGTCAGGTCAGCCTGGGCTAGAGCAAGACCCTACCTCAAAAAAATCAAATATGTACTGATAATAAGTCATAAAGAGATTTACTTTAAAACAATTTTGAGGACTAAAAAGATGGCTCAGTCAGTAACGTGCTTGGCTCACAAGCATGAGAACCTGAGTTCAGATCCCCAGCAACACAGCAAAGCTGGATGCAGCAGTGAGCACCTGTGGTCTCAGCACTGGGAAGTGGGCATACAGGAGGATCCCTAGGCCTGCTGGCTGTCGCAGTCAGCTTTCTGGGTGCTGGAAGAAAGAACCCAACCAAAAGCAGCTTGTGGAGGAAAGGGTTTATTTCAAGGCTTACAGACTCGAGGGGAAGCTCCATGATGGCAGGGAAAACAATGGCATGAGCAGAGGCTGGACATCACCTCCTGGCCAACATCAGGTGGGCAACAGCATCAGGAGAGTGCCAAACACTGGCAAGGGGAAGCTGGCTAGAACCCCCATCAGCCAGCCCCTCAACAACACACCACCACCAAGGTTTCAATTCCAAAATTTCCATCAGTGGGGGATGGAGCATTCAGAACACAAGAGTTTACGGGGGACACCTGAATCAAACCACCACACTGGCTGACTAGTTTAGCTCAATCAGTGAGTTCCAGGTTCAGTGAGAGACCCTCTCCAAACAAACAAACAAACAGGTGGACTGTGGTTGAGGAAGACACCTGAAGTCGACCTGTGACTTCCACAAGCACCAACATACATACACACACATGAACGTGTACACACACCACACATGCACACAAGCCAATTCTTTGCTATACATATTTTATCATTGATTAAGGACAAAAATATAGGGAAAAAAAGAGTTTGAATGAAGGTACACTTTATGTGTGGATAAAGCTACTCCAGAAGCCAAAATGTTCTTAAATTAAAAACCCAGTGCCAGGGATGGGCTACGTCCCTGAGTCATTGGCCAGGGAGGCCTCTGACATCCTAAACCAGTACAGGTTATTGCCACTGCTATTGGTTGCCCATCAGAACGAGATGGCAAGACCCTCTTACTAAAGACATCACACCCATTGGAGGGAGGACATAGAGAAGTGAAGCTGAAACTGCGCTGAGGTTTCCACCCCACTGGGTAGATGTCACGGTGCTGAATGGTGCACTGTACACTGCTGGGGGCGAAAAAGTCAGCAGTTTTACCCAGCAGTGTTATCTGTGTGGTATCCCATTGACTGACCAGGGAAACTGTTCACAGGTGCAACGTGGCATGTCTGCTATGGGTGATCATCTGTTTTTTTACTGGCTTTGAGGCCCACTTCACAGGAGGGAATTCATGTCTGGTGCTATAAACCTGATCAAAAGCCCATGGCTGGGGAGGTCATAGGCCCTAAGGGGAAAACTGCTACTGTGGATGTCCTAATGAAGTGCCTGTCAAATTGCCTTATAAATACTTCTGTTTGCACCTATATATTAGTGCCACTGGCAGTTTGGGTCAGTGTTGGCAGTGAGTAGCAGTTGCTGCAGAGTCATAACTGGTCAACATGCTGAGAATTAGTGACTATTGAATGCTCGGTCCTAAATGTGACACCTTTATCATCTCCTCTAAGACTTAGAGACAACACTGTGAAAGAAGAAACAGAAGAATGTAAGATTCAGCCTGGCGTGGTGGCGCACGCCTTTAGTCCCAGCACTCGGGAGGCAGAGGTAGGAGGATCGCCATGAGTTCAAGGCCACCCTGAGACTACATAGTGAATTCCAGGTCAGCCTGGACTAGAGCGAGACCCTACCTTGAAAACAAAACAAACAAACAAAAAAAAACCCCAACAAACAAAAAAGAAGAATAAGATTCAAGTAAGGGGTCAGGCTGGAGAGATGGCTCAGTGGTTAAGACACTTGCTCACAAAGCCTAATGACCTGGGTTTGATTCACCAGTGCCCACATAAAATCAGATGCACAAAGTGGTGCATGCATCTGGAATTTGTTTCCAGTGGCTGGAGGCCCTGGCGTGCCCATTCTCTCTGTCTCTCTTCTTTCTTCCACTTGCAAATAAATAAATATTTTAAAAATCAAAGTAGGTTTAGAGTGTTCTAGAATGCTGTCTTATGAGCCTGCCATATGACATGACTGTTGCACTCCTAAACTCTCAGCAGCTGTGGTCACCTGTCCAAGGTTCAACCCATTAGCATTCTGGACCATTCATTCAGAGAGGGGACAGCGTTCCAGGCTTTGCCTCTCCCACAACAGTGGTGAATCTGAGCCACGGTGTTTCACGAGCATTCGTTGGCATTGTGTGGTGTGAGAGCATGTCCCATGCAAAGTGCCTATGCTGTGTATTCAGAACCAATGCCATAAAGTCTAGCAACGTAACACAGGCAAGGGCTTCCAGAAACACCTCGGATTCATTACACATTTGATTTTGGAATTAATTTGGGCTCACTGTGTATTCAGAAGCCACCAAAGTTTTTGACCATCACATTCAGTTAGTCGTCTCCATGTGGAATTAGGGCCCACAGTTTAAGAAGCTGAGTTCTGGGGTTAGAGAGATTGCTCAGTGGTTAGGGCACTTGCCTCCAGTGCCTAAGAACCCGGGTTCAATTCCCTAGGACCCACTTAAGCCAGATCCACTGCACCAAGGCACACGCATCTGGAGTTCGTTTGCAGTGGCTAGAGGCCCTGGTGTGCCTAGATTCTCTCTTTCTCTACCCCCCTCTGTATCTCACTGCTTGCAAAATAAATAAAATAAAATGGAATAAAAAAAATCTAAGCTCTAGGGCTGGCGAGATGGCTCAGAAGTTTAAGGCACTTGCTCACAAAGCCTGAAAGCCTGATGGCCTGTGTTCGATTACTCCATCCTATATAAAGCCAGATGCATAATATGGCACACACATCTGGAATTCATTTGGAGCGCAGGAAGCCCTGATGTGCTCACACTCCTTACTCTCTTTCTGTCTGCCCTTTCTGTTTCTCTCTCAAATAAATAAATAAATAAATAAATAAATAAATAAATAAATAAATAAATAAATAAAAAACGTTGTTTTTTTTTAAAGAAGCTGAATTCTGAAACTCGGAAGTACACAAGACCCTTGCCAGAGCCATGTAAATGGACTCTAGGAGTGCTTCACAGCACTCTGCCACCGCACAGGACTTCCGGGAAACCACTATCTTCATCAGATGAGCAGGTCTAGGGAAGCGGGAGCCACGATTAAGGTTGTGGACTTTATGGCTGTGATCCAGGAGTAAAAAAGCTATGTCAAACACCTACAATGCATGACGAGATGCACATTCCTACCTCTGACATTTGTGACTGTCGTAGTCGGCTCACAATGCTGGGATGAACTTCCAGTTTATGGGAGGAAAGGGGGATGTATTGAAGCTTACAGATCAATGCAGGGAGAGAAGAACCTCCACCCACAGCATTTCCAAAAGCCAGCTCACTTAGGCATCAGGGAATGCCAGGCAGAGCTCAGGCTGCTCTCTGCATGCCTTAGGCTGGAATTCTAGATCCACCCCGAGTGATACCTTAGCAGGGACTGGACCCCAGGATCTGCCCACAGTGACACCTCCTCCAGCCAGGCACTGGAGAAAAGCCTTTAATAAATTTCATTATCTCTGTGTGTGTGTGTGTGTGTGTGTGTGTGTGTGTGTGTTTTCAAGGTAGAGTCTCACTCTAGTCCAGGATGAACTGGAATTCACTATGTAGTCTCAGGGTGGCCTCAAACTCAGGGCAATCCTCCTACCTCCGCCTCCTGAGTGCTGGGATTAAAGGTGTGCACCACTATGCCCAGGCACATCTTTTTATTTTATTTATTTATTTATTTATCTATTTTTGGTTTTTGAGGTAGAGTCTTGCTCTAGCCTAGGCTGACCTGGAATTCACTATGTAGTCTCAGGGTGGCCTTGAACCCATGGCTATGCTCCTACCTCTGCCTCCAGAGTGCTGGGACTAAAGGCGTGGCCAGCATGCCTGGCTTGTTTTCTTATAAGTTTATCATCACAGGTGTTTGTTGTAGTGACTGAAAGCTGACTCACACAGTGTCATGGTGCCCTTGCTGGGCCTCACTGCCCTTGCCTGTGGTGGCTGGAGGCGAACATCCCATGCCACGTTCCAACGCTCTTCCACCTGCTTTTATTTTGAGTCAAAGTCTCTTACTGGTACTGGAGCTTGTTGTTTTTTGCAAGCCTGGGTGATTCTCTGGTCTCTGGTCCCCTTCGTGGAACTGGGGTTACAAGTGCTTATGGCCACACCCAGCTTTTTTCTTGGGGGGTCTGGGAGATTTGAACTTGGGCAGTTTTAGGCCTCGTTGGGCCCTCATGCTTTGGGCAGAAAGTACCCTTGACCACTGAGCCATCTCCTCAGCCCAGGATGCATATTTTAATGTCTAAAGCTATCATGCAAAAAAAAATACAGCTTCAGCCGGGTGTGGTGGTGCACACCTTTAATCCCAGCACTCGGGAGGCAGAGGTAGGAGGATCGCTGTGAGTTCAAGGCCACCTTGAGACTACATAATGAATTCCAGGTCAGCCTGAACCAGAGTGAGACCCTACCTCAAAAGACTGAAACAAAAGAAGTGTTTGGCTCACAGCTTCCGAGGTTTGGGTCAATTGGTCACTTGGTCCCACTGCTCTGAGCCTGTGGTAGAGCCGCTCATCATTGAAAGAGTGAGTGGGAGAGAGAGCTGCTCCTTCCATGAGGGATTCTGAGACACACCCCAATGACCTAGCTTCTTCTGCTTTGAAGGTTCCACCATCTCCCACGGGTCCACAAATTGGGGACCAGGCCTTTAGTGCACAGGTCTTTGGAGGACACTTGTTCAAGCTGTAGTATATGATCAAGGGGAAAGAAGGAGAAGGTGATCACCATGCCACTCACAAGAGCAGCCATTGGCTCACACTATCCTCGAAGCAATGGAGGCGGAGACCGATCAAGGCTGAGTTGAGTCCTGTGGTACAGGGACAGTGACAAGCCTTGGCGAAGGACTAGATAAAGGAGCCAGGAAGGAGAGGTCAAAGCCAGCATCCTAATGTTCGGAAGGAATAACAGAGTATACTGACTGAGGTGGAGAAACCGGTGGGTGCAATCTGGGATGGAGAAGAGAGGACTTCTGTCTTGGAACCTGTCCACTGTATGACCTGTAGTTGCAGAAGTGCACACGCAATGGTTCAAATGTGCTTTGACCCCAGGGTCAGTCCCCATGTGGGTTTTCTGTGAGTCAATGGGAGATTTCTCACCTCCCTTCCGATCACTTCCTTCTCCTGATCCCATTTCCAGCTGTGTGCACTGCACGCATACGTGCGTGTGCACCTGTACATCACTTTAAATTCAGGTTCCACGTAGGAAACAAAACGTGATATTTGCCTTTCTCAATCTGGCTTATTTTCTTTTTTTTTTTTCACTTCATGCATTTTATTGATAGTCAATATTTTAAATGATACATAAGGGAAAAAATCTTCTTGAAAGATAGCTATTAATAACCAAACCAGATTTAATATAACCAACCTTTCAAAGACTTATTTGGCATTAAGCAAGTTAAACTTTAGCAGGTGTAAAGCTCTGTACAAAATAATGGGTACATTCTCAAAATTTAATTCAGGGCTTCCCAACCAGGAATTTACTGGAGAGATACTAGAGAAAGGTGTTTTGTTCAGGTTTCAATGGAAAGAAAACGAGAAACCAGATAAAACAAGCCAACCAAATTCACTTTACTTTGTGCTGCTCTGCTTTTTTGAAAGCGTCTCCAGAGGTCAGGAAGCTGTGGTTTAACAATCACTTTAGTCTTTAACAGAACATACACTTATGTGCTTCGTGTTCAGACACAAAGGCAGCCTTTGTTACCAGCCCTTCCTATGGGCTTCATAGAGCTTTCAGACATTGTTGCCCAGTTCTTTTTGGAATCCAAGTAAACTATATGGGAGAAGACAGGTACAGATCCATAACAACCCAACTTTGTACCTACTCAACGGGATGCTTATTTTCTTAGGATAATTTCTCGTGGCACCCGTTCTTCTATAAATATCATGCTTTTATTTTTCTTTCCAGTTGTATAAACTTCCATTGTGTATTATGAACACATTTTCTTTCATGGTCATCTAGGATGGTTCCATCCAAAATGGAGGATCATGGGCATGGCACTCAGACTTGGCTTTCCTAATATGGAAAGGAAAAGAAAAAAGCCGGGTTTGAAAATGAACTTGAAAAAGCTGGCCGTGGTGGTGCATGCCTTTAATCCCAGCACTCGGGAGGCAGAGGTAGGAGGATCGCTGTCAGTTCGAGGCCACCCTGAGACTACACAGTGAATTCCAGGTCAGCCTGGGCAAGAGTGAGACCCTACCTCGAAAAACAAACAAACAAACAAACAAACAAACAAACAAAAAGTAAATGAACTTGAATAACTGTGGAAGGCTAGAATTCTCCCTGTGGCTTACTTTATCTTTCAAATAAGAGAAGGTGGTCATGAACGATCATGGCCTTTAGCTAGCAGAAACTTTAAAACCCTCTCACAAAAGACAGGGGGAGGCCACAGCCTTATCCTAAATGGGAAGGAACGTTAGGCGAGAAGACAAAGTTGCTCCCATAACGAAACTGGAGAGCTGACTCAGCCTGTAAAGCCTAATGACTCAAATCATCAGGTTCCCCCAGTACCCATGTAAAGTCAGATTCACAAAGCGGCACATGCATCTGGAGTTTGCAGCAGCTGGAGGCCCTGGATGCCCATTCTGCCTGTCTCTCTTCTCTCTCTCTCTCTCTCTCTCTCTCTCTCTCTCTCTCTCTCTCTGCTTGCAAATAAATGAATATAAATGTTTAGACAAAAACAATGGGCAGAAATAAGTGAAATTTGTGACTCAGCCAAAGAGAAGTGAAAGGAATGATTATATTTCAAAGGGAACATCGCCATACCCAAGCACAAGCCCACATTTCACACTGCTGAGGGCTGAGTTATAGTTCACAATCTTTTTTTAATATTTTATTTATTTATTTGAGAGAGAGAGAGAGAGGCAGACAGAGAGAGACAGAGAGAATGGGCTCGCCAGGGCCTCTAGCCACTGCAAATGAACTCCAGACACACATGACACCTTGTGTATCTGGCTTTATGTGGGCACTGGGGAATCGAACTCAGGTTCTTCTGCATTGCAGGCAAATGCCTTAACCGCTAAGCCATCTCTTCAGCCCTAGTTCA
>PVHP010051962.1:0-11268 GCA_004024765.1 Zapus hudsonius
AGATGTCTTTCTCCAAACCCTAGAATATGAATTAATTGACCCTCTGAGGGCAAGACCCAAACTCTAAGAGTGAAATTATATCACATTTTATGAATTGTAACTGTGACTGTTTTAGCAAAATTTCCCCCTCAGAATGTACTTGGCTGTGTAGACTGAAACCCGACCCATCTTCCCCAGTCCAGTCCCAGTCCTATCTCCTCCAAAGAGATACCCCTAACTGTCCATCTCAAAGTTGGTTATCCATTTTGAAGGACAGCAACACTTCACATGTTTCCTCACTCACATGAATCCTTTTACTCAGCCTTGTGTTACTGCTACTTAGGCTCATGTCCTATCTTCCTCGACAAAGTACGAATTCCTTAAAGAAACATCTCTCTCTCTCTCTCTCTCTCTGCTTGATCTTCCTTTTTTCTTATACAAGTACTTTTTACAAAAGAAAGCACTGAATAAAAAAACTTGGTACATGGGTGATGAAGAGGAATGGATGGAGAAAATATTGAAAACCACAGGTCAACTAGCCTACATGCCTACCAACAGATGAATGGATAAAGAAAATGTGGTATGAACACACAACAGAATTTTATTCAGCAAGGAAGAAAAGTGAAACTGTGGCAATTGCATGAAAATGGGTGGTTTTAGAAGAAAGAGATTCAGATAAAGAAAGACAAAGCCTGACAGCCCAGGTGCCCTTCCCTGGTACCCATATAAAGCCAGATACACAAAATGGCATGTGTTCCTGAAGTTCACTTGTAGTGGCAGTGTGGGTCCTCAACTGGAGAATGCCACTGCTTATCAGCATCCACCGGAGTCCAACGACAATGAACACAGACATCTGGGAGACAATCTCATGGACAGATCGTTTATTAAGTTGGGGAAGATGCTTTTATGCAGGAGGGAGAAGGAGAGGCAGGAGGACAAGCAGCCAGGGGATTGGCGGGACAAGGTGGCCTGTGGATGCCCCATTAGCACATAGGGACTTCCTTGCTGATATGGGTCAAGAGAGGATTGGCAGGGTCCCGTAACCTGCAGATGCCTGGTTTGCATAGATAAGTTGGAGGGACTTTCTCATCCCCAGTAAGGGGGGCACAGGAGTGGCGGGAGTTCAGTTATGCAGCAGATAGTGACAGCTGTAGGGTAGTTGTATCCTTATCAGGAGTTCTCTAGGGCAGGAAGGTCACTGGGTTTATGAGAAAACGAATCCGAGGTCATATCAGCATTCCTGTATGCCTGGGAGGGGGAGCGGCCCTTGCCAGGCTTGGTCCTGGCTTCATCAAGGCCACTGGGACCAGGCTTTTAATAGCTCAAGTCTTGCGTCCAGGGATTGGACCAAGATTCTTGGGGTGAGGACCTGTTCAACCTTTCTACCCAGGGCTTCAGTTTATGCATAATAGCCCAGATCTGTCCCCTCACAGCTCCAGCCCATGTTTAGTGATGCCCAACATGGCATCTAACTCTAAATCTCTCTCCTCTTCTCTTTTTTCTCTCTCTCCTCTTTCTATCTTTCTCTAATAAATAATATATTTTTAAAAGATTAAAAGTCAGCAAACTTTCCCCCAAATAATCAGAGAGTAAATACTTTATACTATATACTGAGACAAAATTGGAGCTCTTAAATATGTACTTATATAATCACTTACAATGCAACTATTTAAAGGATAAATCACCATTCATAGCTTTCAGTTTGCACAAAAACAGGCGGCAGGTGGGAGCTGACCCACAAACTATAGTAATTTGCCAAGCTGAGTTACACCTTTTTAAAAAGTACATTCATTAAACGGCTTGTTTTCAATGACTCAATTTTAATTATCATGTTTTTGTGTGTGACCCATAATTGAAGCATGTAAGTGTTTTTGGCCATTAATAGTCAAACCTGATTATTCCATTCCTATTCTTCAGATTCATTTAAATTTTTTTCAGCTCCATACTTCTCTCTGTGATTTACTGTGTACTAAAGTACTTTGTAAGGTCTCTCTTGGCAACAGTCTAGGTTTATCTGATGCTTAAAGACAGAAATTGTGTGATCTTGAGAATAGACAGTAATAGTTCAATGACAGAAAATAGCAAAGGGAAGGCAGACACAAAATAGTATGCCACCACAAGTAGAGAGTTGGTAATTTTCAATAATGCTGATCAATAAAAAGGACTAGAATGTATTGCCTATCTCTTGGAATTTATATAGGAAACCTTACAGTTTAATTTATAAGAAAACCTTAAGGCAAAAGTCCAGACATGTTTCTGGTTACGTTGGAATAGCTCCTGGCAAATCTGTCCTCAAACAGCAACTAGAAAATCTGGCAGAACCTATGAAATTACTGTTCTCAGGCATGGCACAATGGACAAGGCACGGTTCTCAGGCATGGCACAATGGACAAGGGAGACTGAAGCATTTGGAAAAGTGGATGCAAACATGCTCCTCTGGCCATGATGGGCCCTGCTGACTAGATCCACTTTAACAACTCTCATGAAGTGAGGGGGGCCCAAACACAAGAAAGGAGTATTGTTAAGATCAGAGACCAGAGCTGCTAAGGAAAGTGAACTGTGTGAGGCATGAAACGGAGAACATGGGAAGTGGAGACAGGGCATGGATGAACACAGCCTGTGAGAGCCTCCCTGAGCTTACCTCACAGCACCTGGGCCTAGAAAGCTTCCAGAAGATTTTTTTGTGACTAAGGACAATTGAAGGACTTTGAATCCAGATATGACAGAAGACACTGAAGAAGTTTTAAGGACCAAGAAATAAACGAACATGAGTATACCCTAGGTGGATGCCCATGTGGTCAAATGATGATGGTGTAGATCTAGTCAACACCCTCACTACATATGTCAAAATGTCTTTCCTCTGAAATGGAAACCTGGAGAAAGTGAGAAACAGAGTTGAGAAAGCAATGCATTTAACTAAGTGTTAGCTTTTAAATTATAGCTAAAGGAGGTTACATGGGTATTTGTGTTTCACCATGCTATCATTAGAAGGCAATGTTATTTTCTACCTAGAACTGCTATGATCCAACTTATTAGTCTTTGGTTCTTCCAGATTTTGGTTTTTAAATCTGGCTCCATCAATTCCCACTAATGCATTTCAGCTTTGTGGGTCCCATTTCAAGCCTCATACTGATGGTCCCTTCACATAAGGACCTGTGCTTGGGATCTTCCTTTTCTGCACAGCGTGCTTGTTTTCTACTCACCAAAGATCTGCTTCAAAATTTCCAATTTCCACAAAGGAATCCGTTCCAAGGAACATGTGGCTGCTGAGAGCTAAGATGTTCCATCTCTCACAGATGACGTGTGTTTTTTTTTATAGGATGTAAGGTATTTGACAAGATGTTCTAAGAGAAAAGTAGGAAGTTTAATCCTATTGGAAACCATTGGTCCATATGAATCAGTCCCTAAAGGGAGCATAAAGGAAATCCCAGAACAGAGTCATACTCATAAGAACAATAAGTAAAAGTTTCTAAAGAATATGAATCAGATAATTTATCATCCTTTCCAGTAGACATTTTAGAGGATGCTCCACAATTTTGATGTTGCCAATGTGATAGTGTTAACAGGTGGGCTCCTTAAGAGGTAATTAGACCATGAGACCCTCTGCCTCCTTTCCTTGTGAAAAAGACTTCATGAAGCTTTAGGCTCACTTGCCCTTCCACTATCTGTTCTGTTATGATCCAGAAGAGCCATCACTAGACAAGCACACCTTCCAGGCCCTGCATCTCAGACGTCCTAGCCTAAAGAACTATGAGAAATAAATTACTCAGTCTTGGGTATTTTTTTAAAGTAGCACAAATGGACTAAAGCAGAGGCCAATGGTACTATTAATTTTCTTCAGGAAAAAAGTTATAATTGATAACTATTCCAGCCAAACCTGGGCATGCGGTCATACATCAAATAATCCATTATGGCAATAAAAAAGAAAACACCTTTAGTCCCAGCACTTGAGAGGCAAAGGTAGAAGATTGCCATGAGATCAAGGCCACCATGAGACTACAGAGTAAACTCCAGGTCAGCCTGGGCTAGAGGGAGACCCTGCCTAAAAAAGAAGAAGAAGAAGAAGAAGAAGAAGAAGAAGAAGAAGAAGAAGAAGAAGAAGAAGAAGAAGAAGAAGAAGAAGAAGAAGAAGAAGAAGAAGAAGGAGAAAAGGAAGGAAGGAAGGAAGGAAGGAAGGAAGGAAGGAAGGACGGAAGGAAGGAAGAAGAAGACGAAGAAGAAGAAGGAGGAGGAGGAGGAGAAGGAGGAAGAGGAGAAGGAGGAGGAGAAGACACAATTTTTTCCAAAATATGCTTAAAATAATTTTATGGCCTATTTGGCCTAGTTAATCCAAGAATTTTTAATCCAAGAATTTAAAAAAGGGGGGGAAGCTGTGTGTGGAGTCGGGTTCTTGAAATTCCAGCACTCATGAGATTGATGCAAGAGGATGACAAATTGAAGGCTAGCCTGGGCTACACACCCTCATCACACTGCCATGAAAGAAGGGCTTAAGGAGAAGTAGTAGAAGAGAAAGAAGATTTTCATTCTCTTGTAATTGCCTTGTTTTGTTTTAATAAATTTTGCATTCACATAAAATATTTCTTAAGTTTCTTTTAGTTTTTTGTAATTTATTTGTTAAGACCAGATCATTTATTTGGCCTGTAGATTGTCTCTCTTTTTGGATTTTGATGGATACAACCCCATTTTATAATTGGACCTGTTTCTTCATTCCTTATATTTCTCATTAACTGGTAGTTAAATTAGAGGGTTGATCCTACTGAAGTTGAGTTTTTTAAAAATAATTTTTATAGTGTATTAGTTACTTTTGTATTCCTGTGACAAAAATACCTGACAAAAACAACTAAAAAGAGGAAAGTTTTATTTGGGCTCATGGTTTTAGAGTTCATTCAGTCCATGATGGTTGGGAATGTGGAGAAACTCAGTTAAATTGTAGCTGGCCATCAGGGAGAGATACTGGTGACAGGTAGAGGCCAACAATAATATTACCCAAGGATCTTCTCCTAGTTACCTACTTCCTCTAGCTAAACTCCACCTGTCAGAGTTTCCAGAACCTCCCAAAGCAGTGTTTCTGTTAACAACCACACATTCAGATCACGAGCCTGTGGGAAATGTTCCAGATCCAAACCAAAACATGTAGACTGTACTATATATTGGCCATAGGTTCATACCAGGAAACAAATAAGGGTTGAAAGTTTTTTGTAATATTCTCTTCACTGGATTTGGGCATTAACCAGATACATCTATAGTTTCCTATCTCACCTAATAACTGCTTAGATGCAGTAATCCAGGAGGGAAGATGGTGACCTTCACATTTGTTAGCAGGAATTATTCTATAGAGAGAAATTTCTATGTATTTTTATTATTTTTGAATATGTGTGGAGGCCAGAAGTGGATATTGGGCCATGCCTGGCTTTTACATGTGTGCTAAGCATCAGAACTCAGGTTCTCAATGCTTAAGGGCCAAGCACATTTATGGAGAATAATTTTAAAAGCATGGGGTGAACTTGGAAGTAGAGTGCTTCCCTCACAAGCGTTAAGCCCTGTGTTTGTTTCAGGGCATCACAAAAGGAAAGACACAAAAGAATTATTCTCAAGTTATTTGTCTAGACAGGCATGACTTTTTTTTTTTTTGGTTGTCAGAATAATTAATTGGTTCCCAATATCTTCCAAAAGTTAAGAGGTTTTTTTATAATACTATGTTCATAGAATTTAACATATTTGATGTGTTCAAATCCATTGAAGTTTTTATTCCTTTTGATGGTAAAATGCTTCAGCCTGTGAAAGGTCCATTATGTGAGACTATGATCCTTTTGATCCAATCCTACTCATATCAGAAAAGTTCCTTTCGCTCTTCCCCCACATGGCAATGGAGCAGAAGGACTGCTGACCCAGGCCTCAGTGAGAAGTTAGAAAGAACCATGGACAAACCAATTCCACCAAGAAGACATGGGATGATGGCTGACATCCAGGCAGGAGATGAACCACCCTTAACCTACCATCTAGGGCCCAAATGAAACCTACGTATGAGAAAGTGACAAGATAAACAAGAGACCCACCTCCACAGCAAGTCAGATGACCTGTGAAAGGGTAATGGAGACAGACACTGAAGGTGCCCAACATAGTTCAAAGCAGAAACCCAGAGACTCTTAAGATCTCAACAGTCAAGCAATTAAAACTCACTCACCATGACTCAGGGAACTTAGCAGAAGAGGGGCAGAAAGATTATAAGAACCATGGTGGGAGAGAATATCCAGAGTCATTGCCCTCTTCAGCAACAACACACAAAGAAGGAAAAAATATGGCTACTTCTTGTATAATTCATAACCCCCTACGCCATGGACTGATCCAATATGCCCACCGAGGAGAGCCCCCAGTGGGTTGGGGACAGGGAGGAGGGAAATGGGGGTACCAACACAAGATTTGCTCATGATGTATCTAATTATTGACAATAAATTGTTATTGTAAGATGTTAAAAAAAAAAAGAAAAGTTCCTTTCAAGGGGATAGTAGATCTATGAGAGAAAGGGGGGGATACTTGGAGTGAAATGGTCTCAAATGGGCCAAGGAGGGGGTGATTGGCAAGTCATATGTAAACATATTTCTTTGTTAGCTAATTTTTAAAAATGTATTTTTAAAAAGAGAGAGTTTGAGCCAGGTGTAGTGGTGTGTGTCTTTAACCCCAGCACTTTCATCTCAATCTTTAACCCCAGACAGAGGTAGAAGGATAGCCATGAGTTAGAGGCCAGCCTAGGACTACAGAGTGAGTTCCAGGTCATCCTGGGCTAGAGTGAGACCCTACCTCAAAGAAAGAGAGAGAGAGAGAGAGAGAGAGAGAGAGAGAGAGAGAGAAGGGGGAGGGAGAGAGAAAGGGAAAGAGGCACTGGACAAAGCACCCAGCAGAAGTGGATAATGTGCTCGGAAGTCATAGGTTACAGGAAAATCAGTGTTAAAGGTTGAATACTTTCAAGTGAGCTGTAGGTCAGGGCCCTTGAAGGCCCCCAAACAATACAGGCCATTGCCTGTGTTCTTGGTTGCCCATCAAAACTCAATGGTAAGACCCTATTGCTGACAACACCGCATGCATTGGTTGCAAGACACAGAAATCAAGATGAAACTGAGCTGGAAATTTCACATCCCTGCTGGCTAACTGTCATAGAGCTGGAAACTACTAGGGGAAGAAAAACAGTCATCAACAGCCTTAATGATAAATAACCCTGCAAAGCCAGACAACTAGCCAGCAAGGCTAGATGTGCCCCCAGTGCAACAGCAGCATTCCTCTTCTGGGGGTGACTAACAGCTCTCTTGATTTGCAGCCCATTCCATGGAAGGGAATTCATGCTGGTACTAAACCCTAGTCAAAAGCCTATGGCTAGGAAAGTCATGGACCCTAGGGAGACTGCTACTACTGCTGTTTGGATAAATAGATATGTTGTCCCATAAAACTAGCCTCTAAATATTTGTGATTATGCCCATAGATTGGAGCTGCTCTCACTTTTTGTCAGGGAAGCTTTTTTTTTTTTTTTTTGCAGATGGTGGTGACTACTGTGGAAACTCATAACTCATCAAAGTGCTGAGAAAAGGTGACTGGAGTTTTCAACACTAAATAAAACATCTCTATCACACAGTCTAAGGCTCAAGGAACCAATATTGAGGAAGAGAGGTAAGAATGAATGTCAGAGCCAAAAGATGGGATGAGGTGCTTTGGAACATTGTATTCTGGACACAAAGTAGCCATTGCATTCATGACCTCACAAGACCTGCATATGTTGAATCCATTAACTTGTTGCCATGGGTGTGGAGGAGGGAAAAAAATGACATCAAAGTAGAAAGAGTTGGGAATAAGGAGTTTAGTGGAAGGGGAATAGGGAGAGGTCAAAAGAAAGTAATAAGAGGAGATTTTGGTCAAAAACATTATGCATATTAAATGAAAATTGTTGATCAAATTTCTTTTTAAAAAGAAAAATTTCATTGCATTTTTGTATAAAATTTTCCAGGCATATCTCATACATTTCCTAATGCAGATTGGGAAGCAGATAATTCTACAAAGCATCCAGATTCTTTCAGTGGGAAAAGATGTATATAGATTGATTACCAGTAGCCTCAAGGTTTACTCAATGGCATTATTGCTCATTTTTCAGGCCTAGTAGAGCTGTATAAATCTGAAAAGTTTTAAGTCAAAACACATTGTATTTATGGATATGTTTATCTGGATATGTCCAATCCAGATTTGCAAATATATATGTTTTTAAAATTTAATGTATTTCACTTTTATACTTGTCTCTTGTTTTTCATTGAAATTATTTATCTTTGTTAGATAATTTCAAAATGACAGTGATAATGTATGACAGTCACTCTATGGTCAACTTGATTGAATCAGGAATCAAATAATATGTGCCTTCCAGGCAGTTCTGTGAGGACGTTTCCAGGAAAATTAACTAAGGGGAAGATCTTCCTTGAGAATGGACAGCCCTTCTGGCAGAGGCCTATAATATAATGAGGTTCCAGGGAGGAAGGGAGCACCCTTGCTTCTCACTGAATGCATCGGCCCTGCTGGGACCATCCTTTGCTGCCATTGGAACACAGCATCGACAGCCTCCCAGTGTGTACTGAAAACCAGTACCTCTTCAGGAATCCTCCAGGACCTTCAGCACCCAAGTGCTGTGGCATCCAGCTCCATGGACTGAGCAGCTACCAGATTCTCAACTCTCCAGCCTGCAGACAGCCATATTTAGACTGCCAACCCATGTCCTGTAAGCCAATCTAACAAATCCCCTTAATATATATATATATATATATATATATATATATATATATATATATATATTCATTTCTATCAGCTCTGTTCCTCTAGTGAATACTAATACAAATTTTTTACTAAAATATTATAAAACAGGTAAAATATATTTGTTGTTATTTTTCCTCTATAGATAATCCCACTAGTGATCTACAGGTATACTACTTAGTTTTAAAAGTACACAGGATGGGGAGATGCTCAGTGGATAAAGGGCTCACCAATGAAGCTGGGAAACCTGAGTTCAAGGCCCAGATCCCACATAAAAAGTAGTCTGAAGTTGTGGTTGGCTTCTGTAATCCCATCACACTGATGCTGATGGCACCATGGGAGGCAGAGACTGGAGACTTTCCGAGAAGCTCTCTGCAAGTACAGCAAAGAACGGTAGCACTCGAGTCCAGGGTGGTAAATCCTGTCTCAAATGAGGTGGAAAGGCAGAGGCCTGACCAGAAAGTTGTGCTCCAACCTCCACACTTTACACTGACACACACAAACATACATGCACACACACGCATGTGCACACACACATACACACCCACGAATGTCTTTTATTCTTTAATGCAATAATTTTTAAGCACTCAAAATAATTCTCCACTGAATGATTAAACTATAAATTCAATACACCATTGATTCAATTGTTTCATTTGCATTATATTTTTAGACTTTTAATTTTCATAATGATTTTACATTATAATCATAAAAAAGTTTTCAGGCTCCTAGTGTAATTCTACTATTCAATGTGTTCCATTTCCTTATATTCACTGCAGACAAGATTTCACTACATTGTGCAGGCTGAGCTTGAACTTGGGATCCTCTTGACAGCCTCCCAAGTGGCTGGAATTACAAGTATGCACTACTCTGGGTTCAACCCCCAGTACCAGGAGGAAGTTAAATTCCAAGATGACAAGAGAAGGCCTCCTTTGTACACATTCTTACCAGGACAAGGCATTTCAATCCAACACTTCTTTAGCCAAAGCCTTCCAACCTCTCCAAATATTTTTTCCACATTTTGGTATATACATTTTTAACATAAGCAACAGACACATGCCCACAAAGAGACTTGCACATATGTACATGTTTATAATGTAGATGTATCTTAACCACTATTGTGACTTTGTTTTGTTTCTAGCAGTTTCTGTTATATAAACATATGACTCTCTTTTTGACTTCACCCCACCCTGTGGGCATACCACAAACTACCGGTTTGATACCAGTATTAAAAATGCTGCAATGATTTATTTTACCCTTCCTCATATTACTAATTTATCTCTACTACCTTCTCCAACTCAACAAACATCTAAAGATTCCTCGAGTAACCAAAACTTAATATTTTATGATTGACATCCCTATTAAATCTCCCACACCTTTCTCCTCGTGTTGCATACAGTAATATGACTGCCACAATTCTCCTCCAGCATAATTACTACTTCAAAAATTAATCCTTAAATCTTTTCAGAGAGTGCTTGGTTTAACTTGTTTATTTTTGTTTCCTCTGAATTGAAACATATCCTCCAGGAGGGAGACTCATTAAAACTCTGGAAATAAATAAAACAAGGTCTAGGAAGAAATCAAAACTCACAACTCTGAAGAAGCTCCTGAAATTTATGAAATTCACAAAGTCCCTCCCCAGGATTATTTAAGCAGTCACAACTGCTAGGGAGAGGAGACTTTTGCAACCAGCACAGATGCCTGCAAGTTGTGCAGGAAGCTCCATAAATGCAGCTCTCATGGGTCACCACCCATGCAGGAAAGCAGTGATTGAACTGCATCACCTGTGAGCAAGTCCTCACCTGTGCTCTATAAGTAACACTCACCTGTGCTCTATAAGTAAGCCATCCATCACCTGTGCTCTATAAGTAAGCCCTCACCTGTGCTCTATAAGTAAGCCATCCATCACCTCTATAAGTAACACTCACCTATGCTCTATAAGTAAGTCCTCACCTATGCTCTATAAGTAAACACACACCTGTGCTCTATAAGTAAGTCCTCACCTGTGCTCTATAAGTAAATAAGCCCTCATCTGTGTTATATAAGTAAGCCCTCACCAGTGCTCTATAACTAAGCCCTCATGTTTTCTATAAGCATTCACCTGTGCTCTATAAACCCTCACCTTCACTCTATAAGTCCTCACCTGTGCTCTATAAGTGAGTAATCCCTCACCTATAAGAAAATAAACCCAATAAACTCATTTCTTCACAAAGGTGAGTTTAAATGGAATTGTTACTTTGGTGGTCATTGGTACTTTATCTGGGGTGAAAAGATGTTTGTTCACATCTCCCCAAGAAGGACATTTCCAGAAGAACAAACTAGTCACAGAGCATCAGCTGATTGTCACCCAGGTCACACAGTCATGGCATATCTAGGACCATGACATTTACTGTGAAGTTAAGAAAATGTGCACACACACACAAAAAAAAAAAAAAGCCGGGCGCAGTGGTGCACGCCTTTAATCCCAGCACTCGGGAGGCAGAGGTAGGAGGATCACCATGAGTTCAAGAC
>PVHP010051963.1:0-11269 GCA_004024765.1 Zapus hudsonius
GAAGAGGAGGGCAAGAGGCGGGCTGGCTTACAGGCAGAGCTTGAGGCGGTGGCCCAGAAGGTTGTCCAGCTGGAGGGTGAGAGAAGAACCGTGCAGCCTCACCTGCTGACCAAGGAAGTCACCCAAATTGAGAGGGACCCTGGCCTGGACAGCCAGGCGAGCCAGCTACGCAGCGAGATACAGCAGCTGCGTGGGGAGGACGCCATCATCTCAGCCAGGCTGGAGGAGCTGAAGAATGAGCTTTTGGTCCTGGAGCAGAAGGAGGCGAACGTGAAAGAGAAAGTCGTGGTGAAGGAAGTGGTCAAGGTGGAGAAGGATCTGGAAATGGTGAAGGCGGCCCAGGCTCTGAGGCTGCAGATCCAGGAGGATGCTGCTGGGAGGAAGCGGGCCGAGGACACGGTGGCTAAGTTGCAGGCTCGCATCCGGGACCTAGAGCAGGTGATCAGCTCCGTGGAGCCCAAGGTCATCGTGAAGGAGGTGAAGAAGGTGGAGCAGGACCCCAACCTTCTCAAAGAGGCCTCCAGGCTGAGAAGCCTCCTGGAGGAGGAGAGGAACAAGAATGCCACGCTGGCCGGGGAACTGAGAGACCTGCAGGGCAAGTACAGCGTGGTGGAGAAGCAGAGGCCCAAGGTGCAGCTCCAGGAGCGGGTCCACGAGATCTTCCAGGTCGACCCGGAGACGGAGCGGGAGATCGAGCGGCTGCGGGCCCGGCTGCGGGACACGGCGGGGCAGAGGAGCTCGGTGGAGCAGGACGTGGAGAGGCTGCTGCCTGAGCTGGAGGTCCTGCGCGCCCAGAAGCCCACCGTAGAGTCCAAGGAGGTGGTTCAGGAGGTGGTGAGGCACGAGAGGAGCCCCGAGGTGCTGCGTGAGATCGACCGCCTCAAGGCTCAGCTCAACGATCTGGTCAATGCCAGCGGGCGCCGCCAGGAGCAGCTGATCCGGCTGCGCGGGGAGCGCGACGAGTGGAAGCGGGAGCGAGCCAAGGTGGAGACCAAGATGGTGAGCAAGGAGGTAGTGCGCCACGAGAAGGACCCGGTGCTGGAGAAAGAAGCCGAGAGGCTGCGCCAGGAGGTGCGGGAGGCCGCCCAGAAGAGGCGGGCAGCCGAGGCCCTGGTCTACGAGCTTCAGAGCAAGTCCCTGCTGCTGGAGAGGAGGCGGCCCGAGGAGAGGGTGGTGGTGCAGGAGGTGGTGGTCACCCAGAAGGACCCCAAGCTGCGAGAGGACCACGCTCGGCTGAGCCGCAGCCTGGACGAGGAGCTGGGCCGGCGGCGGCAGCTGGAGCGCGAGGTGCAGGAGCTCCGGGCCACCGTCGAGGAGGAGGAGAGTCTGCTCAGCTTTCCGGAGGACCGCAGCAAGAAGCTGGCCCTGGAGAGAGAGCTGCGGCAACTGACCCTGAAGATCCAGGAGCTGGAGAATCGACCACCTGCCGTGCAAGAGAAGATCGTCCTGGAGGAGGTGGTCAAGCTGGAGAAGGACCCGGATCTGGAGAGGTCCACCGAAGCCCTGCGGAGAGACCTGGACCTGGAGAAGAGCCAGGTGCTGAAGATCCAGCGGGAGTCCAAGAACGTGCGGGTGCAGATCGACCTCTTGGAGAAGAGCAGGCCGCAGGAGAAGACCATCTACAAGGAAGTGATCAGGGTGGAGAAGGACCCGGTGCTGGAGGGGGAGCGGGCCCGGGTGTGGGAGACCCTCAACTGGGAGCGTACAGCTCGCCAGGGCCGCGAGGAGGACGCGCGGCGCCTGCGGGAGCGCATTGACCGCGCCGAGGCTCTGAAGAGGTCCTGGTCCCGGGAGGAGGCTGAGCTGCAGGAGGCCCGAGACCAGGCAAGCCAGGAGCGCGGGCGGCTGCAGCTTCAGCTGCGGGAGCTCGAGTGGCAGAAGCAGCAGAGAGCGCTGCAGCTGCAGGAGGAGGGCCAGCTGCTCAGCCGCAAGACGGAGAGCGAGTGGCAGAAGGCGGCCCAGCGCAGCCAGGCGATGTCCAGGCTGGAGGCAGCCATCCTCCACGAAAAGGACCAGATCTACGAGAAGGAGAGGATCCTCCGGGACCTGCATGCCAGAGTGAGCCGGGAGGAGCTCAGCCAGGAGACCCAGACGCGGGAGACCAACCTTTCCACCAAGATCTGCATCCTGGAACCAGAGACTGGCAATGACATGTCCCCGTATGAGGCCTACAAAAGGGGCATTATCGACCGAGGCCAGTACCTCCAGCTGCAGGAGCTCGAGTGTGACTGGGAGGAGGTCACCACCTCGGGGCCCTGTGGAGAGGAGTCTGTGCTCCTGGACCGCAAGAGCGGGAAGCAATACTCCATCGAGGCAGCCCTCCGCTGCCGCCGCATCTCCAAAGAAGAGTACCACCGATACAAAGATGGCCGCCTGCCCATCTCTGAGTTTGCCCTGCTTGTGGCTGGAGAGACCAAGCCCTGCCCCTCACTCTCCATCGGCTCCATCATCTCTAAGTCCCCACTCTGCTCCCCAGCCTCCCAAAGTGCTGGTTTCTTCTCCCCAGGCCTTTCCCTAGGGCTCTCGGAAGACAGCTTCCCCATCGCTGGGGTCTACGACACAACCACAGACAACAAGTGCAGCATCAAGACGGCCGTGGCCAAGAACATGCTGGACCCCATCACTGGGCAGAAGCTACTGGAGGCCCAGGCAGCCACAGGGGGCATCGTGGACCTCCTGAGCCGGGAACGGTACTCCGTGCACAAGGCGGTGGAGAGGGGCTTAATTGAGAACACCTCCACTCAACGGCTACTCAATGCTCAGAAGGCCTTCACTGGCATTGAGGACCCAGTCACCAAGAAGAGACTGTCGGTGGGGGAGGCCATCCAGAAGGGCTGGATGCCCCAAGAGAGCGCACTGCCACACCTGCTGGCACAGCACCTCACTGGGGGCCTCATTGATCCCAAGAGGACGGGCCGCATCCCCGTCCCCCAGGCTGTGTTCTTGGGGATGATCAGTGAAGACCTGGGCCAGCTCCTGCAGGACGAGTCCAGTTACGAGAAGGACTTAACAGACCCCATCTCCAAGGAACGGCTGAGCTACAAGGAGGCCATGGGCCGCTGCCGCAAAGACCCCCTGAGTGGTCTGCTGCTCCTCCCGGCCACGCTGGAAGGGTACCGCTGCTATCGAGCAGCCTCTCCCACCCTGCCTCGCTCCTGTGTGCGCTGATGGGGGCCAAGCGCTGGGGGGAAATGCATGCACCCCTCACCCTGGAGCATCCTAACCCTAGACAGTGGGTCTTCCCTCTGTCCGTTGATCGTCTTATGGCTGAAACATTTATGGTGTTGGGCTCCCTCCCCAACCTTGGGAACTCCGTGTTTCCTACCCATTCCACCTCATTCCTCTAACAATAAATTCTCTCAGTGTCTTCCTTGTCTGTGGGGCCACATTTGGGGACACAGGATTGACCCATCTGGGTTTCAGCACAGTGGCCGCATTGCTTGGGAACTTCTCCAAGTAGGGGGTAGATATGTATAACTCACTTGCCTGAGAAATGATGGTGCTTGCTTAGATTCAAGAGAGAATCTAAGGGAGGTCACAAAAAGAGACTATGGGCTGGAGAGATGGCTCAGCGGTTAAAGGCACTTGCTTGCAAAGCCTGACTGCCTGGGTTCAAATCCCCAGTACTCACTTTATGTGGGTACTGGGGATAAGCCAGTGGCACATGTGTCATTTGCACATTTGCAGTGATAGAAGGACCCGGCTCACCTATTCTCTCTCTCTCTCTCTCTCTCTCTCTCTCTCTCTCTCTCTCTGAGGCAGGGTCTCACTCTAGTCCCAGCCTGGCCTTGACCTCACAATGATCCTCCTACCTCTGCATCCTGAGTGGTGGGATTAAAGGCATGTGCCACCATGCCCATCTTATCTGTCTGTCTGTCTCTCTCTCTCAAATAAATAAAAATATTTTAAAAAGTGGCTGAAGAGATGGCTAAGTGGTCAAAAGCCTAACAACCTGGGTTCAATCCCCCAGTACCCACCTAAAGTCAGATGCACAAAGTGGCACATAGGTCTGGAGTTCATTTGCAGCTGCTGGAGGCCCTAGTGGGCCCATTCCCTCTGTCTCTCTTCTATCTCTGCTTGCAAATAAATAAAAATATTTTAAATAAAGATATTTAAAATATATTTTAAAAGAAAAAGAGAGACCATGGGGGCCAGGCATTGTGGTGCATGCCTTTAATCCCAGCAGAGGCAAGAGGATCACCATGTGTTTGAGGCCACCCTGAGACTACATAGTGAATTCCAGGTCAGCCTGAACTAGAGTGAGACCCTACAGAGAGAGAGAGAGAGAGAGAGAGAGAGAGAGAGAGAGAGAGAGAGAGAGACCATGGAAGAATGGAAGAGTCCATCCCTCCATTCCATTCCCCACCCCCAGCTTCCTTACGGACTGTCAATCTCTCCCCTTTGTTTTAAGCACAAGACCAGAAAACTGAGGAACAAGTTACGTTTATTTTCCACATGTCAAGCAAACCAGCAGTAGACCTGTGATAATGTGACAACTACTTAGAATACTGGAAGGTGCCCTGACCACTCCTAGGATCAGGAAACCCCCCCTCTTGCTTGGCACCCACCTCCTGCTTAACTTTAAAAAAGAAGACCAGCAGGTGGCGCCCTCTCCTTAAGCCAGATTCTGCAGCCACAGCAGTGCAGGGAAGGGCCACAGAGAAGCAGCAGCAGGGGTAGTCTTCCTTCTTTCTCTCAATTGTCATCCTGGTGCCAGGGGACTAACGCACACCCACCCCCCCACACACACACAAATGCATGAATCAACTGCATCATTAAATCCAACAACACAGGAACTCGCTGGGAGTAACAAACAGCCTTCTCTGATGGCTGATGCAAAACTTCTGAGATTTGCTCTCTCTCAGGAAGTGGGTGGAGAGGCAGCTGCAGAGGACCTGAGGCGGTGGGCTTCCCCCGCAGGTTCTCAGCAGCAGAGACGCTCTAGCACACAATGGCTGGGGGCTGGGGAGAACTCCGTGGAGAAGTAGGGATGGGCCAGGGCGGTCTTGGCTGAGATCCTCTGGTTTGGGTCATACTGCAGGAGTTTCTGGGAAGAAAGGACAGAGACTAGACCTGGATGTAACCGAGATGGGGAGATTTCCCTTCCGACCCCAGAGGTGACCTTTGAACCCAGAACTGTGTGAAGCCACTGCCCTCCAGCATGGAGGGCACACTGGCAATCTGTGGCTAATATGTCAGTTCCGTTTTGAGTCCTATCATTCACCCAGGCTTCTTTCTGGTACTGAAGCCTAGCCAGTCCCCTTCCTTGCTGAAGGGTCCTGAGTCCTCCTGCTTCTGGTTGAGAAATGACATGTTTCATCCCAAACCTGTCCAGGGAGTGCACTTGGGATGGGGCAGGTCATTAACAAGCAAGTTGGAGAAAGTGCTCCATCCACCAGATATCCAGCCAGATATGTCCTCAGGTCCCTAAAACCAGGCAGAATGTGGAAGGACCCACTACTGCTATGGAGCACTATGTGGAGGGTCAGGGGCTTTGGCTCGAAGTGCATGCCATCCTGCAGCAGGCCCTGGGATGGCAGAGAACACACACACTGCTGGAGATCTGGCCACGCAGCCTGAAGGTAGAAATCCCGTCTTGCCTTCCTCTGACCCAACAGCAGGGTAAAGACAGAAATGGGTCTGCTTTCAAGATTTGTGGGCAAGCAGGAATGGCTGTGCCAAAGGCCAACATGATTCCACTGGGTGGCAGAAACCCAGACAGTAGGGAACAGCCTGTTCTGAACAGCCAGCACTCCGTGAAGGCCAACTTCCAAGGAATATACTATGGCAGGAGGCAGAGTGGCCTCTGCCTGAGGAAGCTCTCCATTTGCATGGGGAAATGAAAGAAAAGAAATCAGAAACACACGGCAAACAGAGCACAGGGGTACATGCCATGGCTTCAGAACAAAGCTAACCAGATGAGAGAAGCTGTAAAAGGAATGTGAGGGGGCTGAAGAGATGTATCAGCAGTTAAGGTGTTTGCTTGCAAAGCCTAATGACCTGGGTTCGATGACTCCCCAGCACCACATAAAGCCAGATGCACAAAGTGGCACATATGTCCGGAGGTCGTTTGTAGCGGCTGGGCTGACGTGCCCATTCTCTCTATCTGTCTCTCTTCTTTTGCTCCACTTGCAAATAAATAAATATATATATTTTTAAAGTGAAGATTGGCCGGGTGTGGTGGCGCACGCCTTTAATCCCAGCACTCGGGAGGCAGAGGTAGGAGGATCACCATGAGTTTAAGGCCAGCCTGAGACTACATAGTGAATTCCAGGTCAGCTTGGGCTGGAGTGAGACCCCCACCTCAAAAAAAAAAAAAAAAGCGAAGATGACCCTTGGGCTTATCAAGAGAGAGGCTTCCTGATTGAATAATCAATGCGTACAGGGAGGAGCCAAGTAAATACAAAGGTCAGGAGAGGACCAGCTTGGACTAAATGCGTGAGTTACATAAGAGGCTGACTGACAAAGGGGACACTCCAGAACAGCTGCTGGAGGTGACGTGATATCCTTGCCCACCTGTACGTACCATGAGCAGGTCCTTGCCCTCTGGCTCCAGATTGGGGACAGTTTCCTCCAGGTCCTTCCTGGACCACTTGGGGAAGCTGCTCTTATAGTCAGGTAGCTGGGTGACTCCTGGCCATATGGCTTCACTGGGAGTCCCCAGGGTGCGAAAGATCCGAAAGAGCTGGTCAATTTCTGAGTCACCAGGAAACAGGGCTTTGCCAGTTACCTAGGACAGGGAAGAAGAGAAAGTGTGCGTTCTGTACGACACTGTCAGGGAGAATCCAACACAGGATAAGTAGCTAGACCCAGGACGTGTGGAACTTCAAGATATCTTTCCTAGGGTTGTGCTAAGAAATCTATTCTCTCTTGGGCTAAAGCTGGCTTCCCCAGCCAGGCCCAGACACTCCTCAATCCACTTCTAAGAAGTATTGAACAGCTGGGCACAGTGGCTCACACCTTTAATCCAAGCCCTGATATAGGAGGATCACCATGAGCCCAAGGTCAACTTGGCTTACAGAGTGGGTTCCAGGTCAGACTGGGCTAGAGTGAGACCCTACCTCAAACAGAGAGCTGGGCCTAGTGGCATAGGCCTTTAATCCCAGCATTCGGAAGGCAGAGGTAGGAGGATTGCTTTGAGTTCAAGGCCACCCTGAGACTACATACTGAATTCCAGGCCAGCCTGGGTTAGAGTGAGACCCTACCTCAAAAAATCAAAATTAAAAAAAAAAAGAGAGAGAAAGACCTGCTTGTAATGACCCTGGAGCCATGCCTGCCTGTTCCTGTCTGTCTCTAGAGACAAGGTCTTGCTCTGCAGCCCTAGCCCTGGTTAGCCTGGTACTTGGTATGTGCCCCAAAATGGCTTTTGAAATAATCCTCCTGCCTTAGTTGTGTGTGTGTGTGTGTGTGTGTGTGTGTGTGTGTGTGTGTGTGTTTCATTTACAAGGAGAAAACAAGAAAGAGAATGAATTGGAAGAATGGGTTGCCAGGGCCTCTTGCCACTGCAAACAAATTCCAGACATATTGCATTTGGGTTCTGGGAAATCAAACCAGACCATCAGGCTTTGCAAGCAAGTGCCTCTAATCCCTGAGCCATCTCTCCAGCCTACTTTTTCCCCCCTCATGCTGGGGAAATCCGGAGTCTTGTGAATGAAAGGCGAGTGCTTTCCCACTGAGCTACATTCCCAGGCCTCAGGGTCTGTGTGTACCTGTACATGTGGAGCCAAAGTTGACATCAGGTGTCTGCCTCACTCACTCGCCACATTTTTGGTTTTTGTTTGTTTTTGTTTTTCGAGGTAGGGCCTCACTCTAGCCCAGGCTGACCTGGAATGCACTATGTAGTCTCAGGCTGGCTTTGAACTCACAGAGATTCTCCTACCTCTGCCTCCCGAATGCTGGGATTAAAGGCGTGCGCCACCACGCCTGGCTTTTTTCCTTTTTTTAAATATTTTATTTAATTATCTTCAAGCAGAGAAATACAGAGAGAGAGGGAGAGAGGGAGAGAGCATCAGGGCCACCACCTTGTGAGTCTGGCTTATGTGGGTACTGGGGAATTGAACCTGGGGCCTTAGGCACTGGAGACAAATGCCTTAACCACTGAGCCATCTCTCCAGCCCGACTCTTTTTTTTTTGCTATGTAGCCTGGGCGCTGGCCTTGAACTCAAGAGCCTCCTGACTGCCTGCCATGTGTGCTGGATGGCAGGAGTGTGCCAGCATGACTCGCTGAGTTTGTCGTTGGTTCTGCGGTGTTGGGTCTTGAACCCAGGACCTTGTGCACGCGTAGACAAGCACTAAGCACTGAGAGACACGCCCCCAGCTCAGCTCTCTCCTTTTACCATCTCTGCGAAGATGCAACCGATGCTCCAGACATCCACCGCTGTGGAATAAAACTTGCTGCCCAGGAGGATCTCGGGAGCGCGGTACCACAGTGTCACTACCTGTGAGAGCAAGAAAGCATCATTTAGAGTGACTGAATGTATGGGTGATGTCCTTTGTCTTCCTCTCCCCACTGTCCTGCAATACCTCATGGGTGTAGGTGCGCAGGGGCACCCCGAAAGCTCGAGCCAGTCCGAAGTCAGCCAGCTTGATGGCTCCAAACTCGTTGATGAGCAGATTCTGCGGTTTCAGGTCTCGGTGGATGACCCGGTGAACGTGGCAGAAATTCACACCCTGCAGCAGCTGCAGGAGGTAGCTCTGTGGGAACGAGGAAAGAGCGCCATGGAGCGGAAAGCTGCCGGCAGGGCGTGAGAGGGTGTCACCTTGTCCAGGGGGGTCTTCCCCGGGCACCTTGACCAGGCACAGAGGGAGCGCTGGGGTTGGAGCCGAGTCCATGTACTTCTTCAGGTCCTGGCTGAGGAACTCGAACACCAGGTATAACTTCTTTTCTCTATGGACCACGTCCAGCAGCCTGGCAGGGAGAGGCCAGTCAGGGCCATGATATTTGGGGTCCCAGCTCCTCCACCTCCTTCCCCAGCTCACCTCACAATGTTGGGGTGCTTTAGCTCTTTGAGCAAGGAGATCTCCCGGATGGCAGTGCTAGGGACCCCCTCCATCTCCCTGTAGGAAAATAGGGAACCGTAATGAGGACGAGGAGGAATCACTTCCAGCAAGTGGGGGGATGTCCTTCCTTCCTTTCTTTCTATTTTTTTTTTTTAATTTCTCAAGAGAGGGTCTCATTCTAGGCCAGGCTGACCTGGAAGGCACTCTGTCGTCCCAGGCTGGCCTTGAACTCACAACGGTCCTCCTACCTCTGCCTCCCAAGGGCTACCTCGCCCTACCTATCCCTTATTTCTGCACAGACCCGCCAAGATCCCCCAGGAAAAGGCTGGTCAGGGACCAGGTAGGTGGGCAAGGGCTGCACCTCTGCGGCCAGCACAGAGGTTGAGGGCAGGCTTTGCTGTTTCCCTGAGGAGGAGGGAGAGCCACCCTGACTGCCCCCAACAACTCACAAATCTAGCCTGATCTTCTTGAGGGCTACCAACTGCCCAGTCTCCTTGTTCTTGGCCTTATACACGACCCCATAGGTGCCTTCTCCGATCTTCTCTACCTTCTGGAATACGTTCATGTCTGCAGAGCTGTCCAGGAAAGAGATCAAGACGCACCCCAGCCTACACATAGCGCCCCGCAGAGCACCCACCCCGGCCCCTTCCTTCCCCTGCCTGCAACCCATCCTGCTTGGGAAGGGGCCTCAGAGCTGGGGTCACCCCTCGCCCAGCCCAGGCCTCTTGGCCCCTGACTGCCTACGGAACGCAGGAGAGCCCAAACTTCTGCCTCGGCTCGGCTCAGCCCGGGGGTCAGTGACAGCACCAGGAAGGTCAGAGGTCAGGAGCCAGGGAGGGCTTCTGGCCTCAGCTCGCCGACCTTCATTAGGGGTGAGTGGCATCCCTGAGTCCCAGCGCTCCCCCCAAAAAAACCCTGCCTCAGGTGAGGCCCCAGCAGCCTCCCCTCGGCCCACCAGCCCAGAAGTCTCCAGAAGCCCTCAGCAGGCTGCAGCCTTCCCGTCAGCAGGCAGCTGCGCGTGGCGCCCCCCGCTGGCCGCAGCCGGCGCTGCACCACGTGCACCCACTCCCCAGAGCCCAGAGCCTGCGAGGGGTTGGGGTCGGCTCTTTTTATTTTTATTCATATATATATATATATATATATATTTTTTTTTGACACGGAGTGTCATGTAGTCAAGGCTGCCTCCAAGCTGGCCTTGAACACCTGATCTGCCCCCATGCCAGTTTTGGTGGGTGTCAGGTGTTGCTGGGTTCTGATGTCTGGGACAATCCAGTCTGGAGGAAGGGGCTCCTCTTCTGTCTGTAATGGCTCCTGGGCATTGAGACCAGGAGCGGCTGAGGGCTATCTAAGGGCTGGTGTTTCTGATGGGCCGAGCTCTCTCTCTTGCTGGCATAGTCTCTGTTCCAGGATGGCTTGTTCTAACAAGGACAGATTCATGCCCTCCACACAGGTCAGTACCCGGGCCTTCACCAAGAAACCTCCATCTGAAAGACAGAACCCACCAAGACATTAGCAGCGACTGACTGAGAGTGCTGGCAACACACTCTAACATCTTCTGGATGAGTCCCCACCTCCTTTCTCAGTCCTGAGGGTTTATTTACCTGGAGAAAGAGAGGAGAGAGAGAGAGAGAGAGAGAGAGAGAGAGAGAGAGAGAGAGAGAGAACACGAGCCAGGGCTTCCTTCCACTATAAATGAATTCCAGACTCATAAGCCACTTTGTGTATCTGGCTTTATGTGGGTACTGGGGAGTCAAACCCTGGTCATCAGGGTTTGCAAGCAAGTACCTTTAACCACTGAGCCATCTCTCCAACCCTATGTATTTTTTGGTTATTTATGTATTTTTGATTTGAGAGTGGGGGAGGGAGAAGAGAGGCAGAGAGAAGCCAGGGGCATGCCAAGGACTCACCACTGCAAACGAACTCCAGATGCATGCCCCCCACTTTGTGGAAACTGGGGAATGGAACCTAAGCCAGTTGGCTTGACAACCTTTAACTGCTGAGCCATCTTCCTTTATTTAAGAAAGAGGTGCCCCCAGGACCTTCTGCCACTGCAAACAAACTCCAGACATGTGTTACTTTGTGTATCTGGCTTTATGTGAGTACTGGGAAATTGAACCCAGGCCATCAGGCTTTGCAAGCAAGCACCTTTAACGCCTAAGCCAGCTCTCCAGCCCTCAAGCCTGAGTTTTGAGAGCCAAGGTGGTGACAAGAAGGATGGCACAAAAGATGTTGGCAATCTGCCCCCTGGAGACAGAAGTGCTGGGCCTGC
>PVHP010051964.1:0-11275 GCA_004024765.1 Zapus hudsonius
CACCACGGCTCTCACAGTCTTTCCGCCCCCTCTTCCGCTCAGTTCCCTGAGTCCTGGTGGGTGAGTAATAAGGCTGCTTTAATGTTGCGAGCTTAGAGGTCCTTGTGTCGAAAATCCTTGGTTCCTGTCTCAATGGCCTATCCTGTGTTGATTGAATGACTGTGGTTAAGAAAGTTTTTTTTTAATAGTCTTAGAAAATGTCTCTCACAGTAAATACTTGTTAATTACAGAGGGGAAAATAGTGATTTTTCAGGATCCTAGCAGACACCACCTTGACCTAGTGATGAGGTCAATGTAACCCAGGGTAAAATAGAGACCTAATGTGCCCCCCAGTTCAGTGCCAAAGAGGACCTGCCACTTCTGCAGTGCCCACCTCCAATTCTGAGAACAGAGCAGACAAACCCAAACTGATGGGCAACCTGCAATATAACTGAGTAGTGCTATCTAAAGGTATCAGTGTCACAAACAGCAAGCCTACAGAGCAGTCACCAATCAGAGGACACCAAGGCAAGCTGAGAAGTAGGTGCTAGGTGGCATCTAGGGTCATGTGTGGTACAGAGAGGAGACATCAATGGACACTAACAAGATGGAGTGAAGTCTTCTGTTTGGCTGATGGTCCTGGGCCAGTGTTGATTGCTTATCTGTGGTCTTGATACTGTTTTGGTCAGTGTTAACATTAGGAGGTACTGAAAAAGAGCATGATGGGAACTAACCACTTCAACTCCTCCGTAAGCCGACAAGCATCTCAAAATAAAAAGAAAGCTTTTACAAAGTAAAATAGGTTAATTTTCACTACAAATGTCCTAATATTTTCCAGATATTGATTTCTAGACAAGACATCCTCTCTCCCACCAGCCTGTAGATACAGAGGAATGCCAGCCTCTAACACACCCTTCCCTTTCTGGGCTGCTGCTCTCCCCAGCTCAGTGCCTGCAAAGCTCATGCCCATTGCTACACAAGCAAACATCCAAAACACGCTGCCAGGCTCTGCCTTCTATCTACAGGCCTCTCATTTCAAACAATGGGGCTGCTGTTCCAAAGCAGACAGCTAGTTCAAGAGTCATTTAATCAAAACGTTCAGGCAGAATTGCACTTCTGCCTTTTGCAAAGAGCTGTGTGAGAGAGGTGTAACCCCAAAATTCCTAGGGATCCATGCCAAGTTCATTTGTTTTCACTCTTGTTGTGTGTGACGTGTCTCACCTTGGGCCTGACTAGCATTCTTCTCAAGTAGGGTGCTATGGTCTGGATGTGAAATGCCTTCCATGGGCTCATGTGTCTGAGCTCTTGGTCCCCAGCTAGGGATGTAATTTGGGGAGATGTGGACCCTTTAGGTCATAAGGGTGGGGTTATAGCTGGGCCCAGTTCCTGGTGCAGCTCTTTGTTTCCTGCCCCACTGAGATATGACAAGCCACCCAGCAAGCTCCTGCCATGTCCACGGAGCCTCAGCCATTCTTCCCCACCATGACAGGCTGTGTTCCTTTAATTGATGATCCCAGATAAATCCTTCCTTCCTTAAGTTGCTTCTGTCCGTTACTCTGCTACAGTGATGAGAACAGTGACGCAGGTAGGAGTCCACACAGGCTGGAGGAGCCTGGAGGGAGGAGGGGACCTGTCCTTGAGCCCAGCTGTGACCTTGAACCATCTCGTAGACCCACGCAGCCCACAGTCCTTGGTGCTTCAGGAGTTTCTGTGGATCTCCCCAAAGTCTTAACCCTGCCTGCATCAATGACCTTCCCATTGCTCTGAACAAACATCTAACCAGATGCAGCTTATAGAAGGAAAAGGGTTGAATTTGGCTTATAGTTCCAGAGAGGAGAGGCCATCGTGGTGGGGAAGGAACAGCAGGCTGGAGCAGGAAGCCAGCAGCACGGGAAGTAGAGACAAAGCAGAGGGTTCATGGGCCTAGGCTATGGCACCTCAAAGCAATGGCAAATACCAAGTGAGCGTGAACAGCACAGTCCATCCAGAGGTCAGGGTCTGTCATGTCACCAGGGATGAGTCCCTCACTGAGGAAACAAGACTTGAAGAAGGGCTCACCTTCTGTCCAAGACATGCTTCGGGTTCAAGATTTCAGAACGTGGCCAGTACGGCCCCTTTGTTACCATCTCCAGCTGGGTTTGCCAGCACCCCTCAGCTGAGGCTGGGGTGGGCTTCCTGGGAAGGCAGGGAGCCAGGCTTTGGTTTCTTCACCAGTATCAACCCAGCACTTATCACAAACCAAGTGGAACTGGGCACAGGAGCTCCTGCACAGGTAGAGTAGGGGTCAGTGCTCTGCCTGGCAGCTGGAACTGGGCTATGTGGGGAGCTTTGGTCTGTAAGCAAATGTACGAGTCCATTTTGCTAATTACAGTACTTGCATATGGAGGTCTGTCTGTTTTCATCCAGGGCATGTGCTAGAGAGAGCGCTCTTGGTCGGGGTCTCTAAGACGTGTTTATACAGTCTGCCATGTTCCCTGAACTGGTGTGAAAGGTACTTTTGACTCAATAACAGAACCAAAGTGCAGAGGAGACTAGAGTGCAAAGCACACCCCGAGCCTAGAAGAGACCCCACTTCTCTGGAGGGAAACCCTCCCTTTCAGGCAGAACAAGGAGAGGGCTGAGGTAAAGTGCTAGGCCTGCAAGCTGAGTTCCAGAGCAGTACCATGTAAAAACACCGAGCGTAGAAGTGGCCGTGTGTGAAATCCCAGCCCTGAGAAGGCAGGAGGATCCCAGGGGCTTGATGGCCAGCCAGCCCAGCCTGCTTGGTGAGCCCCAGGCAAATGAGAGACCCTGTCTCAAAGCTGTGTGCATGGTATCCCTGAGGATGACACCTGAAGAGGCCTTCTCACCTCCCATGTAACCCACCCCCCACCCACCACACACACACACACACACACACACACACACCCACACACACACCAAAAAGGCAGGGGACTCCCCCTACTGGACAAGTCCAGGACAGCAGCTCCAAAGACCTGCATTTGATTTTGTGAAATGGAAACAATTTCTCTAGATGAGAGAAGCACATTCCCCCCAAAGAGAGCACAAAGTGAACTGCGACACAGCATGACCAGCTGGTGGCACACAGGACTGGCCAACCCAGTACTGTCCACAAGGGCACAGGCACTACCTAGCCTGCTGTTGCCTCTCACAGAGTTCTATGTCCTGCCCGACTTGTCACTTCTTGCCCGGAGTCTGAGAGGAGGACCCAGGCCTTCCTTTTCTTTCCGGTTTTGCTTCCTGTAACCAAGTTCTGATGATCACTTTGGCTTCTCAATTTCAGCTACAACCGTCCCACCCTCAGATAGACACGTGTCTCTGAAAGTCCTCCTGACAGAGAACAAGAAGAGAGCCATCGTCACACCGGATGGCAGATGTGACAGCTTACAGATTCCCACAAAGCCTTCAGCCTGTATCAGTGGAGAGAGCATCTCTGCCCATTCTCCTCCAGCTGGCCAATGGCTTTGACAAACCGAGTATGACAGAGGAGGTGCCAGAGTCAAGCCACGACTGGCAGCTTCTGCATCTGGCCTCGTTTTAAAAAATATTTACATTTTAACACATGGTAATTTTATAAATAGTGGTGTTCACTATGATAATTCCATACATTTACACATCAGACATTGATCATGCCCACCCATCCGCTTTTAAAAAAATTTTAATGTATTTTGTATGTGCATACATGTGTGTATATGCATTCATGAGAGAGAGAGAGAGAGTGTGTTGTGGGTGCACACATACCAAGGGATGCACGTCAAGGTCAAAGGACAACATTGTTTCAGGTCTATCCTCATGGTTCCACCTCACTTGAAGAAGGATTTCTCTCAACCTGCTCTGCTGCGGCTCTTTGTTCTTTTGGTTGAACTCATCAAGAGATTCTGAGAAATTCTCTTGTCCCTGAACCCCATCTTGTCATCTGAGGATTACAGAAGCCTGCTATATGGCCTCTGGATTTTTATGTGGGGTCTGAGGATCGAACTCGGATACTCGGGCTTGAGTGGGGAGTGTTTTATCCACTGAGCCATTTCTCTAGGCCCTTCATCCTTCTTTGATACAGACCACAGCCACAGCACCTGACCTGTCCCTCCTCATCCTTCACCTGCCTTATCTCTAAGGATCACTGTTCCCACTGTGCACTTCCACAAGGTTGACTTCCTGGTGTCCATATTGAATCAGAACTTGTGGTATTTGCCTTTCAGTGTCTGGCTTGTTCTGCTCAATATAATGTTCTCCAATTCCATCCATGTTGTTGAAATGATGGGAATTCTCTTTTTATGGTCGAGTAATATTCCACTGTGTAAATACACATTGTTTTTATCCATTCATTGGCTGAAGGGTCTGTGTCAATTCAGACTTTGGCTATCATTGATAGTGCTATTGGAAAGTTCCAGTATCTGCAGAAAGGGGCAGAGGCTAACACACGCCTAGCATCCCCAGAGAATGGTAAGGCCCGCTTGGGTCTCCAGAGCAGCCCAAGTACCAAATGTCATCAGTGAGTGATTCCAGCATGTGCTCCATGGAGCTGAGTGTCCCTTGGCACACAGGATAAAAGAGTTCCTGTTTAGACTTGACCTTGCCCACCATAACTGGGGGAACTTTTCAGAAGAGGAGGCAGAACGATTGTAACAGCCATGGTGGGGGAGAATATCCAAAGACATAACAAATGAAAAATAAAACAGCTCAGAATTTTCATGTGAGCAAGGCACCATTTTTCAAGCTTTAAATGATCTTTAGATTGCTTATGATACCTAATAAATTATAAATGCCATATAGAGTTACTAAGTTTATGGATTAATGATTTTTTTTTTGAGGTAGGGTTTCACTCTAGCCCAGGCTGACCTGGAATTCACTATGGAGTCTCAGGGTGACCTTGAACTCATGGTGATCCTCCTACCTCTGCCTCCAGAGTGCTGGGATTATAAGCATCCACCACCACGCCTGGCTGGGAATAATGATTTTGATTTTTTAAAAAGTACATGTTCTGTTAAAAATATGCTAATGGTTTAGGCATCAAATGTTTATTTTATGAAACGGGTATTAAATGAATGTCATTATTTGCTCATAATGAAATGATTAAATACATGAGTTTGAAGTTTCAAAAGAAAAAGAGAGTCGCTGTTTTACAGCCCTGGTTAAGAGAGGCTCTGTGAACCCAATGCAGTCCCTCAGCAGCACGTGGACATGCTGCTCCTCACCTTCCTTGTCTGCATCCAACTTTAAGGCCTCCATCATCTCTGAGCCTCCAGACTCCCTGGCCTAGTGTGCCAAACGAGAAAATGAATCTCTGCTTCAACTCTCAGGACTCAGGCTGGTTAAGGAGGTACCAGGTGTGCCCCTTTGCAGGCAGACAAACTCCCTGGGGGTCTCTTAAAAAAATACTGTCTGCAGCTTTTGGAGTTTCAGGACGATAGCTTTTCTTCAACTGTTACAAGTCCGATTCCCTAGGAGGGAGTATTTCCCCATGGCAGCCAAAGAAGCACACGATCCCTGTAAATGCAATGTGCTGGCTGCATAAACATAGCATCAAGCAAATTCCCCTAGGACCTACCCCACCCCCAACCAAGTAGTTGCTCATAAGCCTTCATCTAGGACTGGGCTGTAAGCATAAGAGTCAGCTCGAAAATGCAAAGTGGTGATTATGTACATCCTGTATAGTCAGATATCAGAGCTCTGTGTGCAGCCCTGCAGATTACATGATGCTGGTCAGGGTGATCTCATCACGTGCCTTTCCCCCAAAGAACCAGGCACATGTGGCTCCTCTTCCTAACAAGGCAGGACTAGAGTTGTAAGCACAGGTCTGCAAAGAGCTGTCTGGCCAGTTAGCACAGAGGAGAGGCTTTGCCCCATGGAGTGGGCTCAGGGGGTAGATATTCACTGCATCCTTCATGGATTACAGCGAGATTTGGTCTTGCAAAGCCATTCAAAACATCCTAGCGAAGGATGAACTTGCCTCAGCGGGGCTCTTTCTAGAAGCTGAGGGAACACATGAGAAAGACTATGAAGAAATGTGTGATATGTGTTACTGTGACTATAGCTGGACCAAACCAGGCCACACAAAGGGGCCTAAAGGGCAATGGAAGCTTCCAGAAAATACATGATGGACATGAATCAGCAAGGGTAAACCCAGGCTTAGTCAGCTCCCATATGTAGGTCTCTCAGTGAGTCACTCCTCTCAGAGCAAGGACTTCTATGAGGTAGTAACAGCTGTGTTGACCTCCAGTGAGCTCCATCTAAGAGGTCCTTCCCCAGCATCCAGGCAGCTTTGGAATCTGTTTATCACCATTCTTTCTTCATGTTGCCTCAGTACTTAGCGCCACAATTAAATAACGGAAAAGATTAGGGTGCAACTGAGGCAGGCCATGTAGCCAAATACATGAACTCTGTTGGAGCTAATACAGCTGCAAATAAAGTGAAAAACCAACAAAACGTGCATCTTACTTAAGAAACAATTAATTGGTGTCATGTGGCCACATGGAGACACTTTGAACCCGAAGACTCTTGCAAGGGGCGAGCAGAGTGGGGCCGGGGGTTCTGCATCCCAGTCAGCCAAATGGGGCCAGGAAGATGTCCAGTAGCTAGAGTGCTTGCTGTGTCCTGAGGACACAATGCCAAGCAGGCGTGGCACTTCCAACACTCGGGAGGTGGAAATGGAAGATCTCAGCTAGCTAGAGTCCACCAGTTCTACATGCTCTCAGTCAGTAAGGTGGAGAGCGGGGGGGGGGGGGTACCCCTGGATTCCAAGCACACACACGTGCATGTGTACCCCATACATGTATGCCCACACACATAAGAGCATGCACACATACATGTGCACACACAGAGATTTGTGTGTGTGTATTAGAAGATAAAATAATTATACCCATACAAAACATCTATAGACTTTTTTCTCTCGTTATCCCTTAAACAATATAGTATAACAGCTATTTATATAATAATATTGTATAGGCAGCTTGAGAGGTGATTTATAGTGGGAGAGGTGTATAGGTTATAGGTGAATGCCATTGTGTGTGTGTGTGTGTGTGTGTGTGTGTGTGTGTGTAAGGGCTTGACTCCCTGCTGACTTGGGCATTCACAAGCCCTGAGGATGCTGATATATGACTGCACACTCCTTCACTGGGCCCATGTTCTGGTCTTTAAAGCAAAAGCCCTTAAAAGCCTAATGCTTATGCCTATATGCCAGGGTGTTTAGGCTTCTAGAAATTGCCTGAGGATATGTACAAATGTGGAAAGGGAAAGGGAAAGCTGAGGCCACAATCTTGATGATTAAATGAACAAAATAATTTTCCTCACACATTTGCAACGCCTTGAATGACTATATAAATGTGGGTGTGCTGATGTGGGGCTCCATGAGTTCAGAATGACTGTTCCCTCAGCAGCAAGCAAAGCACAGCTCTCCTGATCTCTCTGGCTTGGGAATCAGGCCAGAGGAAATCAACCTGGGCCACCACTTAGGAGCTGGGAGCCAAGCAGAGCCACGGAGTCTCCTGCAAACTTGATCAGGGACCATCCATCAAAGGGTCCCTCAGAGCATTCATTAACACTACGGTGCTTGGATAGAGGGAAAATGCTGTATTTACCATGAAGCAGGAAAGAAAGAAATCACTGGGTTTATGGCTGGAAACACTGGTAGCTTCATTTTGCAATGGTCTTGCTAAAGACCAGAAAGTGCAGGGTCCAGGAACAGACAGCACTGCACTGGGGTCAGCCGACATGCACGCTTCCCTTCCTGCCCTGAGCACCTGCAAAGAGAAGCCACCTTCCTGGCCAGTCTTTGCAGACAGAAGCATTTACCATTGCCCACATTAATTGCTGCCTAGCATTAACATTGCAGCTCAGGCACTGTACTCTTTCTTTCTCTGTTACCATCATCCACATTTGCAGCAAGCCTTCATATTGGTCCACAAGTGCCCTGGGAGTTGTGTCTTAAGCAAGTGGAATGGCAGGCTTTCCTTCAGGTGAAAACTTGTCTAGCAGGGTGTGAAAAATACCTCTGCTTCCACTTCCCTTTGAAGCAAGCTGGTGGGATCCAGCACTTAGAATGGAGGCCCCTGAGGGCCAGCAGCCCAACTTCTCTTTGGCACCTGTGCTGGCATTGGCTGATCTAACTTGGGGCCCTCGTTGCTGTCACTATCATGGAGTCTGAGTCTAGCATCCTTAGTCTCTTCCCCCAGTGCATTGTAGATCTACACCTTTTCCACAAAGCAAGGTGCGCGGGGCAGCGGTGTGGGCTCCCTGTCCAGCATTCTAGCTGCTGACCATGAAGACCTCAGGGGAAACTATACCTTATCAGGACTTCAGACTGAGAGGAAAGTGCCCCCTCCCTGTGACCCAACCATCCTACCCACGCCCATCTAGGAGGTAGGAGTCAAATGTCTCTCATCCCTCTGTGGAGGTGACCCCAATCCTCTAGAGCCAGCTTCAATGGGGGTGTTCTCTGTGGAAAGTTCTCTATGTTACTGATGACCCCTCAGCCTTTAGGTGATAGTTCTAGAAGGAGACTGCCTCATTCAGTTCATTCAGTGTTACTATGATGAAATACCAAAGGCTGCATACTTTATAAGGAAAAGAGGTTTGTATTGACTTTCAGATCAGGAGCTACAAGGCTGAGGGGCTACATCTAGTAATGGCCAAAGGGACACAGAGTCAGCAGTGGGAATCGGAAATGCACATGTGTCTCTCCTGTTCCTTCTCACTCTATCTCTTTCTCTATCTTCCATTTTTATTTTTTTTGCATTGTGTGTGGTCACACATGTACTAGGGAGCATGTGTAGGGGTCAGAGGACAATCTTGGGGGTGCCCATCCTCACCGTCTACTTTGTTTGGGACAGAACTTTCTATGTGGTTTTTCACTGCCGCAAACAACAGACTAGCTGGTCCAAAAGGTTCAGGATTCTCCTATCTGCCATTCCCATTGGGATTACTAACTGTGCTACTTGTGTCTGGCTTTATGGGGCTGTCAGGCCATCACAGCAGCTGCGTTTATGCACAGAGATATCTCCTTACCTTCAATTTTTGAGGCAGGGTCTCCCACTGGCTGGAACTCACCCAGTAGACTAGGCTAACTGGCCAACCAACCCCTCCAGTCTCCACTCCCTACACTAGGATTACGAGTGTGTCCTAGTGTGCACCACCATACCCATCTTTTTTTATGTGGGTACTGAGGCTCGAACTCAGGTCCTTATGGTTGCAAGGCCAGCACTTTACTGACTGAGCCACCTCTCTTTCTATAAAGACACCAGGATTCAATCATGGCCCCCCATGACATTATCTAACCCAATCCTTCCCTAAGGTCCCACCGATAAATGCCATGGTTTGGTCAAGTTTATACTTTTACTATCTCAAAATGGAAATGAGAATCCAACACAGGTGTTGTGGTCAGCTTCTTAGTTGCTGCACAGAAAGAACCCAAGCAAAAGTGGCTTATGGAGGAATGGGTTTATTTGGCTTATGGACTCGAGGGGAGATTCCATCCTGGCAGGGAAAACAATGGCATGAGCAGAGGGCTGGACATCACCTCTGCCACAGCACTGCAAACAGCAGCAGGAAGGTGTGCCAAATACTGGCAAGGGGGAGCTGGTTTATAACCCCCATAAGCCCGCCCCAACAACACAGCTCTAGTGAGGTTCTAATTCCCGAATTGCCATCAGCTGAGGATTGATCTATCAGAACACATTCATTTGTTTGTGGGGGACACCTGGATCAAACCATGACAACATGACTCTGTGGGGGACATCCCAAACACTAGCAAGAAGCAGCCGGCAGGGACCCCACACATGAACCACAACTGCACACACAGCTGGAGGCCTGTCTGTATGGTTGCTAACTAGTCACAGTTGGATATAATTTGTGTGTGTCTATGGTGTGTGTGCTTGTGTGTATGTATGTGTCTGGGGGGGGGCACATGGAGGCCAGAAGTTGATGGAGGCTGTCTTTCCTGATCCCTCTCAACTTTACGTACTCAGGCAGGTCTCTCCCTGGAGCCTGGAGCTTATTGATACAGCGAGTCTAGCTAGCCAGTTTCTCCCCAGGGATTCCCATGTCCACCTCCTGAGTGCTGGGATTACAGGTGGCTGCCACACATACCTGGCATTTGTGTGGGTAGTGGGGAGTCAACCTCAGGCCCTCATGCTGGCACAGCAAGCATTTCATCCACTGAACCATCTCCCTGACCCCATGGTGGAATCTTTGAATATGGGAAAGGAGGTCAAAAAACACCTCCGTGGATTTAGCTCTTCAGTGGAATGATCCACGGAGCGTTTTGTCCTCTTTCATTCCTCAGGATATAAGACTTCACAGAACCAAAACTATGTGGATTTGTAGTTAGCCATCAATAATGTGTATGTGCTAGTACACTAATATTCTGCATATACTACAAGATGTAGCAGTAATTTTAAAGTGAGATAAAAGTTACTATCATAAAAGTTCGATGTTTTCTTTCTCCTTGTGGGTTCTTGAAGAGTCTGAATGCTCCTCATGTGTTTGATTGCCTGGTCCCCAGCTGCTGGTGCTGTTTTAGGAGGCTGTGACATCTTTAAGAGGTGGATTTTAGCTAGAGGCGGTGGCTGTTGAGGAGGTGGGCTCCATGTGTTATTATTGCCTTCCATGGTTCCAGCCGGAGCTCCCTCTGCCTCCTGGGCACTCACAGAGGCATGAGAAAGCAGCCTCAAGTTCCTGCCACCAGCTGAAACTTGCTCTACCACCATACCTGTCCCCTCAAACCATGAGCTAGAACAAATCATCCTTTCTCAGGCACACTGATACAGAGATGATAAAAGTAACTAAGACAGACACCATATCCATCATGCCACATGGTCCAGTTAAGCCGTCTCAGAACAAGCTATGCCCTTAAAATCCGAGTAATTTCTGTTAACACTACCACATTAGCTCAGGCATGAGTTTTTTTTTTCCTGATGATAAGTTCTCTTGGAAAGACAAGTAGGTTTGGTTCCAAAAAGTCCCATTGCCATTCCTGGAATAACTCCTGAAAAAGCCCAATCCCCTGAGCAGTGTGAGAAGAAGCCCAGGGCCTGATGAGCAAGAGAGGTGATTCGGGCGGTCACTGTTGTCAGCTAAGATGTCACTGTCCTTTCACAAGGGCATTGTTTTGCTCAGTATCTGCACTTTCTTCCCACAGATATCATAAACATATTTACAGCAATCATACAAGGGCCATTTGGAACAAAGTGACAGACGTGGTGACATCTCTTTCCACAACAAAATTTTTTTGGATTATGACTCCCAAGTTGTTGCTGAGTCAGTGCCAATGCAAAGAGTCTGGGCTGGAGGGCAGACAGCA
>PVHP010051965.1:0-11303 GCA_004024765.1 Zapus hudsonius
TGTTTCTTTCCGATCTGCAACCAAATATCGCCCTATACTCCATACTGACTCAATATAGTCAACAACCTTAAACATGCAACCTTGTCTCTGGCACTTGGAAAGTCAGAGAAAAATATGTCCTCCCCATCTAGTACATGCTCCAATATTGATTAGGTATGTTTTCCTTACAGAAATCATATCACTGTTTTTTAAACATGTGTTCAATTGATTAATGACTGTTGTATGGCTCTGGGAATCCAGGACATGCTTCATGGCTTTACTTTTATTTTATTAATTTTTCCTTAAATTAAGCAGAACACGACATACAAAGCAGGAGTTCTTAATCTCTTGGCACCATCTCCTGAGGAGTCTTATAAACTACTATTTTCTTAAAGAAAGTCTGTGAAAAGAAATGCCTAGTAAAAAATGAGCCCAAGATGCATTAAATTCCCTTATACTTCTTAAGGGTGCCCATGAGCCGGGAAGTGCCAGTACCCCAGGGTCCATTGCCCATAAGGAAGCCTGAGGCTTTGTGGAGCAGAAAGGTCATGGAGAAATCATACAATTGGTCAAATGCTTCAGAGACAGTTGAGGCCAAAAGTATTTCAAGTGGGTTTTAAAGAGACAGGAGGATCACTAATGAGCAGTTTCCTTTGCATGCTTTGTTATTTATGATAATGCTGGATATTTTCTTGTTCTGAGGTTTGTTGTTTCCCTGACTTATAGCAGACTGCTCGCTTTGGCTTTTGTCCTTTACAAACACCTGTTTTAGTCAGCATTCAAGCACCATACTTACTATGGATATCTTTAGTTACCTTCGCTTTTCAGGTCGGCTTTCTCTTGATGGCCTCCTCTATCTCCACTACGCATAAGTTCAACTGATTTCTAATGAAACTCCTACTCTCTGTTTTATAAAAAAATATTTTAGCTGTGAGGAGAAAGAGAAAGAGAGGAGAGAGAGAGAGAGAGAGAGAGAGAGAGAGAGAGAGAGAGAGAGAGAGAGAGAGAGAGATTGAAAGAATGGCCTGCCCAGGCCACTTGTCATTGCTAACAAACATCAAATGCATATGTAACTTTTTACACTAGCTTTTCATTACATGCTACTTGGGAATTAAACCCCGGGCCAACAAGCTTTGCAAGCAAACGCCTTTAGTGACTGAGCCATCACAGGACCCTATTAACTATTTGAAGTAGGTGGGTTTTTTTTTTTCCATTTAACTTGTTGTTTTTCACAGGACTATGGATTTTCAGCTCTGCCGTCATGATCCACACCCCATTCAATCTTTACACAGTGAGGAGGCTGACTTTTATTTTACTTTGCATTTTTTTCTGTGCTATTTGAATCTGTTTTATTTCCAATCTTCATTAGTCCTATCATTTTATCTGTCACCACTACCTGTGCTGAAATTACTTCCAGAAACTTCTAATGGACAGCTCCTTTGCAGACTTCCTCCTGCCTCCATTTTTCAATTGCAACCCATGATGTGAAGAAAGAAGAGCAAACCTTTAACATTTCTTTTTAAAATATATATTTTTGTTTACTCTTTCAACTTGTTAAGTTATTATACCCAGAGAGTTACTTTGAGCTCCAAAGAAAGTGAACTTTAGTTTTTGGAACCTACCACATTCTCACTCACCTTGAGGTCTCCAAGATTCCTTTTGTAGGAAGCGATATTAACTTTCCCAAACTCATGCTTATTGATTATTCAAGACGCAGCTTCTCTAGTAAGTGATACTTTCAAAGTCTTACCTGGGTCCCAGATGTGTCATTCTGCTGGATTTGGTGTTGTTTCATCATGGTTGCTCCCATTGCACAGTGACTATACTGAAAAGAATGATCAGGCAGCAGGTGTCCTGTTCTGCTACTTATGTGCACATTGTCCTCATTTGTGATGTAAATTTCTCCAAGACTAGAAGTCAACTGTACAAACACACAGGAGATATAAATATATACATTACATATTTGAATAAATTTATAAATAGCATTTAATGGCCAAGTGATTTTTCTATATTCATTAGATGAATTATCTTCCTTTAAGATAAAAAGATTACTCACAAAGAATAAATAAATTTCGCAAAGTCAAGGAGCTAGTAATAGAAAGAGCTAGATCCAATGTCAGGCCTGGCTAACTCCAGCATATTTGTCTTCACCACAAAACAACAGTGAAAAAGTGAAGATTCAAATCCTCAAACCATATCCTAATACACTAAAGGCTTTACATAACCTTTATTAAAAGCTGTGACTCATCTGGGCCAAAGGGAGGGTAATACATGTGCTAGTGTTTTTTTTAATTATATCTTCTCGGAATAATGTTTACTACAAACATTTATTATTATTCTCATTATAACTTATTTATTTAAGTTTAGTAAATTAAATATATCAAGCATAAGGCATGGATTTTTTTTTTTAGGTATCACGGATTAAAATAAGAGTTCATCAAACCTGAAGAGAATTCAAAGTCCAATTTCTTACCTAGGAGAAATAAGCAAAATTGTATCATGACTACAATATAAGGTAGAGGCATTTCATTTGTCATTTATAAGAAATTACTTCAGAGAAATAATACTAATGTGGAGAATCCTAAAAACAATGTATGATTTTATTATATCTTTATATCTATAGAGCAACTGACAAAAAGAAAATTGTTACATTTACCTGGGTTGAGCAGCAAATGAGTTCAATAGGATAACATTTTACACAGAAGTCCTAAGGAAAGCCACCTAAGGCAACCTTGAACTTCTGGCATGCCTGTTAGTTTTTATTCTCAATATGGTTTTCTTAGACAGATTGAAGAATACTCTTTCTTACTGCCAATGATATGTAAAAATAGCCTATTTGGAAAATTAAATATCTATATGTCTACACACACACACACACACACACACACACACACATATATATATATATATATATATATATATATATATATATATATGCACCATCCAACAACATAAGAGATGTTAAATATATTTAACAAGCCTAATTTTCATTCTGATTTAATAGGGCTCAATAAATGGAAACTGTAGAGTCAGAATAATGAAAAGAGGACATAATTTATCTCATTCTGTTGGTGTCCTTTCTCTGTTCTTTTGTCCTTTGATTGCACTGGTGGATAATATTATTTTGTTCCCAAGGAAATATGTCCTTTTGATTAGGTTGAAGATATTCTCTCATTTGTCACTGTTCTATCAAGCTATGCCATGTAACAGCAGGAACTCTTGATTATTTAATTGCTTGTAAGAACTCATTAAAGCTGACTATCAATCATGGGACATATGGTAAACATCACCCAATAGCGTGAGAGGTTGCAGCAGTGATCTGTCACTAGGGCAAACCCTTTTATCAGCAATACAGACTTTGGTGTAGTTGTCTGATGATGAATATTTTTAATTAATATTGATTTATAACTGAGGGGGTCATCTAGTAGTCTTAATCCACACTTTAATAATGTAACCATTTATAATTTTATTAGAAACATACTCAAATGAATTTTTGCTTTGTACCTGATTTTCTTAGGGGATAATTGAGTTTATTCCTTCCCAAATAGTGCATGACATATTATGAATTCTATATTTTTCTCTTGCTAGAATTCAAACAGTACTTCATAATAAATAAAATTTATAAAGTTAATACCAGTTACCTGGATACCATCAGTTATGGGAAACAACCTCATTGAGCATTATGTCTGAAATGTTCTTTTGAAAACAGCAATTTTTCTAGGAGTCAGTTTCATTAACTGCACATTATGAATTTTATGAACTTAATGATGAAGGTTTAGAGCATCTACCATTCCACATGCTTCAAGAATGCTACATGCATTTCTTTAATCTCTTAGTAAAAAGGCAAATTGAAAATAAAGTTCTGTCACATTGGCCTGTAAGAATACCATGCTTTTCATGATTAACTAACTTAGGTGCATTTAGAATTGGGAAAAAAATAAAGCCCCAGACTCCTTCTGCTAGTTTCCTTCAGAGTCATGAATGCAAGAGGGAATGCATATACAGAGCAAATGACTTGGATTCTGGATTCTACTCCAGAACTCCTTTAGCAAATAGCTGCATTTGTAGCTTAGAGTGCAGAAACAATTTACTGGTTTTCCCGGGCATCTCATGAGAAGTTAGAATTTTCACAGTTCAATCCTTCTTGTCAGCAATGAAACAACTACTTGATTATTGTGGAAATGAATTTTCAAAGGTTAAAGATATTTATATCTGCTTTGAAAATATTTTAAGTGCAGTAGGGCCATAAAAATCAATATAGTACATACAACATATATATATGTATATATATTTTTTACTGTGTCAGAAAGGCATTGGTTATACATGTTTGTTTAAATCATGGCACTATACATTCATAAGAAAAATTACATCACGGCATGGCCAGGAGAACCTGGCTGAATACTAGGCTATCCATGGTCCCCTGTCACAAGGACTGATCCAGACGACCCATGGAGGAGGTTATCCAGTGGAGGGGGGAGGGGAGGGCAGCGGGGAATTGGGGATAACAACTCATTGTTTGCCCACTAAATGTTGTAACTCATTATGGACAATAAATTAAAATAATAATAATAATAATAATAAAAAGAAAAATAACATCACAAATGCAAAAAATTTATTCCCACTATTTCACCTATGTTGTCTAGAATGGAAATAGAGAAGGTACTCAGAATTTGTGCCTGAAAAAAATAGTGAGTTTCTATTGTGTCAGTTCACTGTCAGCTCAAATGCTACCTTGGAGAAGTATGCTTATTTTTAATTTCTGTACTTAATACTAAGGTTATTAATCATTTCCTTTAAATATGCTAATACTCTATAAGTGGTATTTCACATACTTTCATTTTAATTCACATGGTCAGTCTTCGTATGTGCTAGGCAGGCACTTTACCTGTACTACCTCATGTCATTTTCCCTAGAGCTTATATGAATTAAGCATAACTATCACTCTCATTTTGCAGGAGACAAAACTATAGTTTAGTGAGGGTATATTTGCTAGGTATTTTTCTTTTGCTGTTTCCTATAATTATTATTATACATATATATGGACTAGGTAAACTCCTATTTTGTAGAAAAGGAAATTGTGGGTTAGTGAGGTTAAGCAACTTGTTAATAAAGCACACTCATCAAGAGAAAGATTCCTGGCTGAAGGCAAGTCTGACTTTTAAATCTTCACTTATGGTATCTTCTCTAGACATACTCTATGGGTGTTTGTCCTGCTCTTCTGCTCTCCCCTCATTTACAGTTGATTGTGCAATTGTGGTTGACGTCCTCAACATGAGGCTCCAGCAGACAGAGTCACAGAGTGTGAGCAAACACTTTTATCACACAAATATTACAAGCACACTTGTAGTTATCAGCCAGTCCTATTATAAAGAAACAAAAAATATAAAATGAATGAAAAGAGTAGTTAATGAATGTAATATACAAAAATAAGAGTGGCTAATTTTCTTCCCCTTTCTCTGTAACTTCAGAGATCCTGAATATATGTGATAGCTGATGAGCTCACACCAGTTGAGGATGAGCCTGCAGAAGAATTCTCACCCCCAGAAGCTGTTATATCTGTATATCTGTTTTGTTATTGAAATGCATCAAAACACTCCCTTATGTCTGCTGACTTTCTTTCTTTCTCTGTATCTGACTGCTAGAGAAGAGATATCCTGTCTGTTGGATTCTTTTTCGTGAGTTTATTCTTAGAATTGCTCTTCTCCCCTTTATATTAATCTCTGCATGTTTTTTCACCTGCACTAATAGAGTTGATACTGTCTCTCTTTGATGTTTGGTCTAGCATGGTTCCTTACCCATTCTGTATCTTGACAGTCCTTAATCTCATCACAAGCCTGCCACTCTTATAATTTACATTTTATATCTTTGTGGCCCCAGCAGATTCTAAACTCCTCAAAGAATAATGTTTTCAAACAATATGTCTTATGTATGCAAATTTTTCTTCTAAATTCTCGTGTTTCTTAAACCTACAGATTAGTATTACATTCTAGTATACTGCTGGTGTAGACTTCCCATTCTATTTCTAATAACATTTTTGTTGCTTTTCAGTTAAACATGTTCGATCTCGCCACAACACGGCCCTCTCATTACCCCCAGCAAAAATGCAACAAGCATATGTTCATTACAAATTGAATAAAGCCTCTTTTCTTTTTATTAATCTGAATATTGAATCTGTCATACCTTGGGACTAAGCAATCTAATTGATTATGAATATCTACCATTACCCCCAGCTACATAACAGTGAAGACGTTTTCTGTACCTGAAACTGAGAACACTTGAGTTGCTGGAGTAAATGATATGCTTACTATAATTAGATTGCAAATGCTAATAAACATATATGTGTTTTCTCTAACTGAAATAAATTCACAGTTTACAATGTCAAAAAACCAAAGCTGCCATATGGAGTCAGTGAAAATGACAGAAAGATACAAGGTCCTGTATTCATAGAACAGTTACTCTGTGACGTACTTGTCTTTTTATGATTAATTTAGACATTTTCACTAATAGATTCAAAGATAATTGCCAGATAAACAGCTGTGCTATCCCTACAACAGGAGAGGAAATGAGTAGGGGATATTAAATAAGGAAAAAATGCTTCTCAGGTGCATTAATCTGGAAAATAGAGTTCACTGTAAGACATTCTGTCTTCTTTGGTATTTGGATTTGAAAATTGGAGAATTAAGTCACAGGGACATGATAGGGCAACAAGAGAAGTTATAGTCTCCTTTTGAAACAGGGTGATTATAGTGGTATCGTTATCTATGAGTGGAAATTTCTTACATTTAAATTATTCAGCCTTTTTATTAAAACTTGTGACTCAGTAAGAGGCTATATTCAGAACAAGTTTTCGAAAAAAGTTTGCACACTGAAAAAAATATATTTCAGAGAATATTAGGGTTATAGTATAAAATAGTAAGCCTATTTATAGTGAGTGGTGTTTCACTATATTTTGATATTTGAGGCTGGGATATTTACAATAAAGTGTGTGGTGCTGAAACCATAACTTCAAGATAGTTTAGCTTGTAATGCAACTTTAAAATAAAACTCATCAAGCAGGTAACCCATTTTAACCCTAGAGGATGCAACAGGTCACTATCATTAAATTTGCTAAATTTCACTTAATGACAATTGTAAATAGACAATAAAATTAGTAGTTGCCTTAATAATTTAAGAAATAACGGATCATTTGGTATCATGTTAAGAAAACTACTTTCATGGTGCATCTGCTTGTTTCACTCCCCATGAACATAGCAGTGTACTTAAAAATGTTTGCTCATGGAAACCATGTCAGACCTTAATAGACAAAGGTATTGATGGGAACAACATTACACTAATTTTGTGACTTTTGGCTAGCTCAATGCCATCAAGGTCAGCTCAAGAGCATTGAATGTCATTTTAAAATACCAAGAATGTGATTATTTTCCTATTGATATTTTTGAAGAGAAATACAAAAGAGGCTGTGAGATTATGCCACAAAAAAAAAAAAAAAACCTAACTGTTCCAGGAAGTAAGTGCCTCTACTGGGCTGTGCAAATATACTGTAAAACAATAATAACAACAACAACAACATTCAAACCCATTCAATGGATCCAAACAATAGGCAGAAGAAAATAGATTGATCAGCTGCATACATGAAGGCAATGTATCTGCCATTTATTAATTAAAAGTGCATTTTATGTATTGTGATATGATAAATAGCTTGGGTGTATAGGTTAATCCCCTCAGATCTGTGCTGAGGGCTATTAGCATTGATAAATTATGCACTATGACATTTAGCATTTCTGATAGACAGTCTTAAGAGGTGCTGTACCTGTAGCTCTGCTTCTGGAATCTACACAGCAATTTTAGCCTGGCTATTGTAACTGGGAAACATTTAAAATATAGGAGGGACTTACCTCTAGTAAGTGTGTGCTCATGCGGTTGTGTGATGGTGTTTCCAGAACCAGAATTAACTATTTTTCATTGTTTCAATCTTTATTAATAGGCAGAAACTCTGTATGCAGAAGTCATGTGTTGCTTCCACTGTTTTCCTCCTCCTGCCCCCATTCCAATGAGGGCCCTCCTCAAGAGGGGTTGCAGAATGCTCCATGGATGGAAGGTTTTGTGTTGTGTGAGCAGCAGACAGTTATTGGGGGGGGGAGAATGCCTCTGGATATTCCCCCACCTGTTTTGATCGTTACAAAGCACAGACATTTTTGAGTCTCCCTTGCATGATGAATTTAAACATCCCAACTTATCCTGAATCCATGTCGATAACACGGAAATGCACTTAATAATTTTATGATTATAATGTGCAACTGTCAATCTTTTCATATGCTGTAAGTACAAAATGAAAACTGTTCTCATGTCTTTTTTTCAATTTTTACTTTAAAAGAGAACATCCAAAGAAGAAGAAGAAGAAGAAGAAGAAGAAGAAGAAGAAGAAGAAGAAGAAGAAGAAGAAGAAGAAGAAGAAGAAGAAGAAGGCTGGGCGTGGTGGCGCACGCCTTCAATCCCAACATTTGGGAGGCAGAGGTAGGAGGATCACCATGAGTTCAAGGCCACCCTGAGATTGCAGAGTGAATTCCAGGTCAGCTTGGGCTGGAGTGAGATCCTACCTCGAAAAACCAAAAAAAAAAAAAAAATCTTCCCTATCTTTTCAGAGATACCTTGATGGTTTTCGAATAGTAAATTTTAAATATTCTTGCCAAGGCTTATTTTTTAAGGGCCTTGCAACAATATCCTGTAGACGCAAATGACCCTGGGAAAAGTGAGGCACATGGCTAAGATGTAAATTGAAGAAAGGTAACGACCAGGTGAAGATGAGACTAATACCACATAACATCCTACTCTTAGTGATTCCAAAAGACTTATGTAAAAACTCCCTGCCTTTATTCAATTGAGTATAAGACCAAGGCTATAGGGCTTTAAAATATGCAAGTTCTAGTAGATAGAAAACCAAACCAAGAATTCATATTGTTCAAACCTTATTTCTGGTTCTTTTTGTTAGAATATTTTTTTTCTATTCAAAGATAATAAGTAGAAAGGTAAACAGTTGGTACTGAGTTTTAAGTATGCATCAAGCACCTTGGAAATACTTTGCCATTTTAACTCATTTAAAACACCTGATCGTTTCATTAATTATATTAATTTCCTGAACCTTTTTTTAAGGTAAATCTACCATGTATTACAAATGTATCCCCGTTATAATAGCCAGGCCAATTTGCTGTGTAAATGGCAAAAGCAGAGCTATAGGTCTAGCACTTCCTTAAACCAATGCTATGAAGCAGAAGCTCAACCTTGACATCACAGTACGTCACCCCAGGAGCCCTGGCACTGTAGGATTATAATTTCTTAGTGTGGCATATGAAACATTCAGATGTTCCAGAAAAGAACTCTAAAATTCCCAAAATTATTTGGGTTCTGCTTCAAGGGACTAGTTTATCAAAACATAAGATTGATTATTTTAAATGTTTTATGATTGACTCTAAATTTATCTTTACAAAATTAAATGTTATGCCAAAATTTATGTAAATCAACATATTTCATGAAGGTAGCATGACCTTTGACATTTATTTTGAAAAAAAATGAGTTTTAATTATAATATGCTATATTTTTATATGTCTTTTTCTTAATTTTTAACTTTCCAGAGCTTACTTGATGGGATAAAATGATTGTGTAAGGCAGGAAGAGGTTGTACATAGTTCTTTATAAAACAATAATAAATACCAAGTACAAAATTATTGTTTAAGCATGGAAATGATCATGAGAAAAGCAAGATCCATGATCTTTACTATTAGAGCAGTTTTTATTTGATGAGCTTTTTGGCCTATAATTGAGACTATTTATCCCCAAGTAGATAATTTTTTAATACATACATAGGATTGGATAGTTATTTATATGAATATTTGTTAAGCTATCATTTTACCTTAAGTAGAAATTTAAATTTCTAGAAATCTCAAAATGGTATGAATTATAGCATAAAAACTAAAATGATAATTAATTGCTATATTTTAAACTGAATTAAAATTTGGTTTTCACTGATATATTTAGATCTCTTACTGAGTAAATCATATTGTCTATTTGATTATTTTTGAGTAATTGATTTTTATTTTGCTTTTACATATTTAGTAAACTAGCATATTTCAGTAAGCATAGAATAAAAGGGATTATTATAAAGTTAGCACATCCATGTAACTAGTATTGCATAAAAAAGCATAAAACAGACCAAGAGCCACTCATTAGGTATCCTCTAAATCCTTTTAAAATATTTTATTTATTTATTCATTTTTGAGAGGGAGAGAGAAACAGAGAGAAAGAGGGAGGGAGGGAGGGAGGGAGGGAGGGAGGGAGGGAGGGAGAGAGAGAGAGAGAGAGAGAGAGAGAGAGAGAGAGAGAGAGAGAGAGAGAGAGAGAGAGAGAGAGAGAGAATGAGACCACCAGGGCCTCCTGCAAAGGAACTTCAGATGCATTTGCCACCTTGTGCATCTAGCTTTATGTGGGTACTGGGGAATCAAACCATCAAACCCAGGTCACATGGCAGGCAAGGGCCCCTATATTTGTTCCAACATAGTAAGCTATCTTTTGATTTTTAACATAATGATTTTCTGGATAACTTTTAACTTTGTATTAAATTAAAATTACTGTATGGCTTATTTTCCTAAAAATTATGTTTGTAGCATGTTTTTATTTTACCTGTATCTTATTTCATTACCATACAGAAATCCACTGTATAAATATCTCACCATGCTTTCCCCATGCTACACAGCACTTATAGGACTACTGAGAACACCTAGGTACATTCTCATGGCCACATCTTTATGGTGATTGAAATTACCTTGACCACATATAACTGATTGTCAATGAAATGGCATTTTCTAGTAAGTTTTTTGAGTGTATATTAGTATGATAATTCTTTATTGTATCAGTTGAGTAGAACAAAAAATATTGATAATAATTTAATTAACCCGAGAGTACTTTAAATTATCCCTCTTTAAGAAGCAGGGAAGATGTGTGGAATCTTGAAAGGTTCTAGGGGTTCCAATAAGTGCTCAAGACTGTCTTCCTTCAACCAGGAGGGATAACAACAGGTGCCAGGTGATGAATCTGAGATTCTGACAGTGGCTGTGAGATGGGCTTTGCTGGTCTATTGTCTGAAAAACATCTTATTGAAATATAATTTACATGTCATATAATGCATATGGGATGAGGTTTGACATATGTATAAATCCATAGAAAGTTACTAAATCCAAAAAAATAACTCTTGAAAGATTCCTTGTGTCTATTTACATGCTAGGCCTTCCTGTGCTCAACTCCTGGAGTCTCCCACTGACCTGATCACAAAT
>PVHP010051966.1:0-10000 GCA_004024765.1 Zapus hudsonius
ATGAAGTTTTGTGGCTTCAAATGGTCTTCATCTGAGAACGAAGTTGAACATATTTAGGAAATAATATGGACATAGTATATTGTACAACTTTGTTACTCATTCAATTTCATTGAGAACAAATGCCATGTTACTTTAAGAAGAGGATATGAAATAAATATGCATTTTAATCTTTCATGAATGGTAATTAAAAAAGAAAGTTAATGTAGAAGAAAAAAGTTTTGATGTATCCTTTTTCTATCTAAATGTGTTTATATATGTAAATATATACAAAGGAATTATGAGCATGAAAAATTGAAAATCATTTTATTAAGCTACTATTAAGATTTATGATGAATTTGTATTACTCTAGACTCAGAATGGGAAGCAGAGTTCTCAATCTATTTTGCACTGCTATAACAGAACACCACAGAGTCTATAAGAACAGAAATCCCTTTCTCACAGTTCTGGACTAAGGCATGAGAATACAGCCTGAGACTTCTCCCTGTGTTTTCCTTCATCTGACAGATGTGGAGGGGCAGACAACAAACTGCCCCAAGGGCCCCTTCAGAAGGTACCTAATCCTGTTCAGACAAGACAAGCAAACCCTGGTGGCCTGATCTCTTAAAAACCCTGCCTCTTGACTCTCCCCACACCTCCTGAATTATTTAGGGGGCTGGGGGGACTTTCAAACCACAGCAGGCACAGTCATACCCCCCCATGAAAAGGATAAAAAACAATAGTATCAAAGGAAACTATAATGCCTTCAGGTACTGTGCATTTATTCACTCATTCTCACATAGTAGACATTGAGGATCTTGAACCTTAAGAAATCTCTCACAACATACAAATGGTGTTAGTTACCTTTTTGTTGCTAATACAAAATACCTGAGAATATGTCCATTAAGGAGAGGTTTATTTGGGCTGAAAGGTTCAGTGGTATCCTTGGCTGCTGAGAAGCAAAATGAAAGACAGGAAGGGGCTCAGGTCCCAATGTCCCTGTCAAGGGGACCCTTCCAATTATTTAACATCTTTCCTCTGAACTCTTATCTCTTAAAGATAGTACCATAAACTGGTGGCCAACACTTGAAGATGTGAGCCTTAGTGGAACACTTCAGGTGCAAAATGTAACAAGCATTAAAGGGAAAGTAGTTTTTAAAAGATGCAAACGCCAAATGGAAACAAAATATAATGATTTAAGTCCATTTCTCTTTGAATGGCTCATAATGTTCAGGCAGTTCAAAGCCAGCACTTTCTCCTTTCAGCTTGGTCAATGCAGATTTGAGAGTCCAGACTATCCAATGAGCAGAGAGTGCCCTAAAATCAACTCAGGGCAAATACCTCCAGCTACCAGCAAGGAGCTCTGACATTATGGCAGCTTGTGTTTTTCCAAGCAACAATACAGAGAGTAAAACACACTCACTCATGCAGCTAATAAGTAGTCTTGTTTACTTGATTTAGGATTAATCCAGAGTAGTGGTCCTCTGGGACTAGGAAGTATCTGTAGCATGTGTCCTTTTCAAACACCTTACATTCTTACACAACCTGATGAGAACTGTACTAACCTACTTTGTATTCACCATGGTGGTGAAATTCTAGATGGCTGACAGTAGGCTGCAAGCTGCTGTCTGTCTCACTTGAGAACAGTAGAATGCTCAGTGCATGGGGAAAAATTATATTACATCTTTTTTCATTTACACTGTGATGTCACTTGTCTCTGAAAGCATCATGAGAAGGACTGATGGCTCTTCAGGATAAAGTTTCACAGAGCCTGCAGAAAGAACCTGTCACAAAAGACTTGATATGATGGCTATAGGATGAGATGAATAAAGGGAATGCATTTGGAGAATTCTGCACTTCATGAAGAAGTACAGCAAGAAAAAAAAACAAGCTAGTAACAGAAATAAAAGAAAAAATAATTTCTTTGCGATCTGTGTACAATATTCATCCCTTATTGACTAAATCTCCTCTGTCCTGTAAGACAGAACCAAAGCACTATTGTATCAATGGTCCCCCCTAGTTGAAGCATTGTGGGGAGAGTAGAGATAGCACACAGTACTAAACTAGTGGGTAATACAGCTATTCTAGCACAGCGATGTGTTTTCCTGAGCCTTTAATACCCTGCTATAAAATTCAGGTAAAAATATAAGGACACTTTAGTGGATAACTTTTAAATACTCAGACTAGTATAGTTTATGATTATAATTACATTTGGACATCAGGAATTTTTCACAAGGTAAACCTTGCACATTGCCTGCCTCATTGTTTAGAGGTGTCCAGTACTTGACATTCTCTTTCTAGCAAGAGACCTTTTCCTCAGGAGGTCAGAATCTCCCAGGGTGACTGGTACACAGAAGCCAAAGGAAAGAGAATTTAGAGACAGTTATAGATGGTCCTTCATAATCACAATTTATTTATTATCCATAACACCATAATTCTGTGCTAGAGAATAAACAGGTATATCATTCTGCTTATATATCTTCCTCTGTTATTAATTCCGTATATGGAAGAGAGCAATGGAAAGTACTCCACAAGATTAAACTGTTTTTGAAGAGAATCTGCTCTTTCTTATGAGTTAAGTGCTGGTGCCCAAACCTTAATATACTGAATACTGGACCCTCTACCACATGTTACCAAAAGGGCAGAGTTGGGGGACGAAGGCTACCAAATGTGAGCAACTCTCCTGGAGTCACATATTTATAATTCTATTTTGCTCAGACATTTTCGCTTAATTGATTGGACTTCCTTCTACTTTTTTTTCTATTTAAGTATTTTTGTGATAAAATACACGGTTCTGCTTGGAAACAATTTTGAAATTTCATGATAAAGAATATTGTCGTGCATTTTCCTAATCCTACCCTTAAAAATTTTTCAATCGATACAGTTATTATTATTTTACTAGAGGCTTACTTCATAGGCCTATTTTTAATTGTACAAGTAGAAGTAGTTGTTTCCATTAACTATAGATCACCTATGTTTTCTTACTACCTATATTTGTATTATCTTCAGAGAAAAGCCAAGCTTCGTGAATTCAGAGAACTGGTTTATGACCTCCAAGTGGAATGCAATACCACTGTATGTAGAATCTTCTTGGCCATTGACCTTGGTGCTGCTCTCTTGAATACATTATATTACATGGGGAAAGTAATTTTCCCTATGTGGCCAATGGTCAGTTAATCTTCATAAAGAAAGATTATTGGCAAAATTTAGCCTAAACAAAGGTTCTCTTAAAAGCAACATTGTCCCTAGTTTTTAACAGAAGACAAACTCAGGTTAATACTGAGGAAGATATCATGGCCTGGTGTTAGCTTGGAAAGTAACAGAGATCCCACCAGCCTCTAGCAGGTTGGATGACTATGGTGGTGTGAATATGGAATGTGCTTCACAGGCTCATTAGAAGCATCAACTGTGTGGTACTGGATTGGGAAGAAAGAAGGATCCAAGTTTAAGAGGGTCATGGAGTATTTCAAAATAGTTCTAGATAATCTCTGAAGCAAAGCAATCTCAGCCTGGGTTCACATTCCTGCAAGAAAGAGGCCCTGCAAGTCCGTTGCATGAAGCTAGGATAGGTTGTAGGACATTTGCCTCGAAATTCTGTAGTCTTGGTTGGAGCTGATCCATAGGAGATGATACAGCTGAGGTTGATGGTACGAAAGAGAAGGGGTCCCCCATAGCCTCATATTTCTAATACCTAATCCTCAACTGGTGGGATTCTTTTGGGAGATGGAGCCTTGCTGGAGGAAGTGTGTCACTAGGGGGCAAGTCTTGATGTTGGTTTGATAATCTAGTCCCTAGTGCTGGTCTTCCTCTTTCCCAATCATCTCTGCTCTCAGGATATTTTGCCACCTTCTCACTCCTGCTATGTCTTCTGCTAGCGATGGACTTTTACTATGGAACTGTAAGTTACTTCTGCCTTCCCTAAGTTACTTCTGCTAGTAGGTTTTGTCCTAGTAGTGAGAAAGTAACTGACACAATCACTCATATTGGACAGCTGGAAGGAAATGGAAACCTCAATTCTACAGTGAGAAAGAACTAAATTTCTCCAAGGTTATGAATGAGCTCAGGGGTGTTTTCTTTCTATAGTTTCCAGATTCCTTCTTAGTTATTGGAAATTCTTAAAAGATTGAGCATTTCATTCAATGCTTTTGTTCCAATATGTGATTTAAGCACATATATCTTCTTAAATTTTCTCCTTTAATAATACAGTGCTTTCTCTGCATTGAGACAGCTTTGGATCCTACAACCCTACCAATGAACCACAGGCCAATAGTTGACACCTGGGCAAGAGATGAGCCATATCACATCTACCATGAAGGATCCAGACAGAAAACACAAGAGAGTGGTGGGATAAGCAAGAGGCCCACAACCACAGCCAGTTTGTCAACACAGGATAAGCCAGACAGACACCAATATTTTCAACACAACCTAAAGCAGAAGTACAGAGACCCCCCCCCCGCCCCGCCAGGAACTCAACAAAAAAGCAGCCTTAGTACTCACCCACCTTGACTCAGGGAACTGAGTGGAAGAGAGGGTGGAAAAATTGTAAGAGCCATTGTGGAGGAGAAGATCCAGAGACTTGGCCCCCCTCAGTAAAAACATACAAAGAGGGGTGGAACCAAGTTGACTCCTAGGCTATCCATAAGCCCCTACCCCATGGACTTATCCATACTGCCCACGGCGGAGGATATCAAGCTGATTGGGGATATGGAAGGGGGAAATTGGGGAAATGGGAATACCGACTCATTACTGGCCCATTCAATGTATCTAAATACTGACAATAAAGGAAAAAAAATAATACAGTGCTTTCTTTTTACATGTGTATAACTTTCTTTCTTGAGTATAAATTATTTCAAATGTCTAATATAGGAAAAACAAACAAAAATATATGAATATATTTTAGCATATTTTCAAAAAAACTTATTTAAATAGGTTATAAAGAATGAATGCATAATTCCAAGAACTCTTTTTAACATATATATATATATATATATATATATATATATATATATATATATATATATATATATATATAAATTATATATATATATATATATATATATATATATATATATATATATATATATATATATATATATATATATATATATATATAATTTGTGTGTATTTTATTTGCAAGTATAGTGGGGGGGAGAATGGGTACACCAGAGCCGCTAGCCACTACAAATGAACTCCAGATGCATGTGTCACTTGTGTATCTGGCTTTATGTGGGTACCTGGAATCAAAATCCAGTTCTTAGGGTTTGCAGGCAAACACTGCTGAGCCATCTCTACAGTCCCCAATAACTTTTTGATAAGCAAGAAAACAGCAGTTATTATTGCTTAATATAATCTTTTAAGTATTTTATAAATATTCATTTGTATGCAATACTCATTTATATTAGTTACTTCCTGTGTTGCTATTGACAAAGAGCAACTTATGGGAAAAATGGTGTTTTTTTTTTTTGTTTTTTTTTTTTGGCTCCTATATCCAGGGGCACAATCCTTCATGCTGAGGAGGGCATGATGGTGGCAGGAGCAGAATTGATTTTGTTGGTAGGCACAAAATAGAGAGAAAACAGGAGTGTGGCCAGGAAATAAGCCTTAAGTCAGACTCTCAGCGATGCTTCACCTCTTAAAGTGTCCATATCCTCCATAACAGTATAGAGAAGCACCTCAGGATGGAGACCCAGTTTTCAAATGCACAAACATAAGGGGGGCTTTTCACATTCAAACCACAACAGCGTACAAATTTTGTGTTACCTTCCTTGTTATTCCAGACATCGGGGCACTAATCCGATCCCCATATGTATTGTAGGTCTATCATGACCTGCCATTTTTTTTTGTTATTATTTATAGTCACCTATTAGGACTGCTCTCCACTTTGGTCAGAGAAATTTCCTTTTTAATAGGGAGACTCAAAACTCATCAAAGTCCCAAGAATGAGTGGTTGTTGAGTGCTAAACCAGACATGTCCCCCATGTCAGGTAAGAATCACAGATCACTGCAGAAAGGTGGGAGGGAGAGGGCACGTGAGAGCCAGTGTATGGGGAAGAGTGTTTGGTTTGTCTTCCAGGCATGAAGTAGCTGTTGCATTCATGGTCCTACAGCAGATATTGTTACCTGTACGAGCACTGCTCCATACTGTGCCTATCAACATTTCAACATGGATGATGAAGGAGGGGGAAGAAGTCATCAAAGGAGAATAGGTACTAGTCAGAAAGAAGGAGGGGGAAGAAGGATGAGGTGGGGCAAGAAAGAAGATGATGGAGGGGATTATGATAAAAATACAGTTGTAATGTACTAAAATTATCAATCATAAAGCTTTTAAAATTATAATATTCAATAATATTTCAACACTGTATTTTCTTTCTATAATTTGTTTTGTTCTTAAAAAAGTTATTTGAATAGAACTAATGAAATTTAAAGCTGAAAATAAATTTTAAAGCCAATAAAACCAAATGTTGATGTCTTGAAGAGATCATTAAAATAGATAAATGTCTAGTAAGTTAAGAAAAAAGAGAAAAGATAGAAATTACTACTGTAGAAATGAAAGAGAAGATACCAAAACTAATCCAATGTACATTAATAGTACAATTCTGTGACTAACGATTTGATGAGCTCTATGAGACAGATTAGTTCTGTGAATGATATGAGCTACCAAATCTTACACAAGAAAAATAAAATCTGAGTATTCTTTCAATAAGGAAATTGAATCAATACGTAATATCATGCTGATTCAGAAAGTATTAGTACCAGATAGGTGAATGGTGACTATTACCACATGTTTAACCAAGATATTATATTTCTCTATAATTTCTTCCAAAACAAAATAAAAAAGGAACCCCACTCACCCCCCCAAAAAAAAAAGAAAAACAAAACAAAACAGAAAACTACAGAACTTTTTTTTTTTTTTTTGAGCAGAGAGACAGCCACAGGAAAAGTCTGACAAAACACCTCAGGTGTAGGAGACCTCAGATGGGCTGCTTCTCCCTGGCCTGAGTTGCACAAACCTAGTCAACCTACAGCAATCCTAATATGAGGGGAATGCCAAGGGACAGATGGTGAAGGGAAAAGCCCCTCATGTTGCAAGAGTAGGTAACACTGTTGGAAGGCATTAAACATATCTCATAGTCTCAAATGCAACTCCACAAAGAGAAATCAGACTATAATCTGCACCAAGTACCCAGGCCTTCCAGTTTGGGCAGGAAACCCTTTCATAGAATGTAAAGTAAAAATGCCCAATATCAGATTGTAATGGTCAATAACTCTAGGAGTGTATTTTCTACAGGAACTAATTAATTATAGATGATAAGTGTTGTGGACAAGTCTATTTGTAAATCGGTTTAATTTATGGGAATTAAAAGCACGAAAAAACAGATGCCAAAATAAATGAAATGCACATTGATTTCTTCTGTCCTGTCATTAGGTCTTTTAAAAAACCATCTTCACTGGGTTGGGAGATGTCTCAGCAGTCAAAGGATCTTAATTTCAAGGTCTGCTGGCCTGGGCTCTGTTCTTCAGCACCGATGTTAAGGCAGATGCACAAAGTGGCACATGGATCCTGATTTTATTTGCAGTGGCAAGAGTTCCGGGTGCACTGGTACTCTATCATGATAACTAAATCATACAGTTATACCTATAAAATCTGAGCAGCAAATATTCTATTTTACACATTGATACCCAAAAAACAATGCACTTACTCTTTCTTCACTATGCTTCTTATCTCTCAATTTCTTAAGGCACAGGGAAGAAAACCCCACCTGCTAACTGATATCACTATGCAATATATGGCAGGACATAGAGTCTTATGCTTAATCTTTTTTTCCAGAAAATGTGGGAGCAAAACTAAAGGCTGATTAGCTCATATTTATGGAATAAAAGAAAGCTGAGTGCACTGGAATGGGATCTCATTATGGAAAACAAGGAGGGCACAGTGTACTTTTTGTGAGGTCTTTCACTGGTTTCATTGATCCAGGCTTGGGCCTCAAGAGTTTGTTCTTTTTTATTTGATTATTTATTTATTCATTCATTTATTGTGGTTGTTGTTGATTTTGTTTTGTTCTGTTCTGTTCAGGTGGCTTTTTTTTTTTTTTTTGTGGCAGGGTCTCACTCTAGCCCAGGCTGACCTGGACTTCACTATGTACTCTAGTGTTGGCCTTGGACTCACAATGATCCTCTTACCTATAACTGTGCTGGGATCTCAGATGTGTGTCACCGTACCTGAACAACTTTGCTGTTCTTGTTTGTTTGTTTGTTTTTAATCCATGATTAGATACATTCAATGAGCAAATAATGATTTGGTATCCCCATTTCCCCAATTTCCCTATTCCCTATCCCCAATCAGCTGGATATCCTCCTCTGTGGGCAGTCTGGATCAGTCCATAGGGTAGGGGATTATGGACAGCCTAGGAGCCAGCCGGGTTCCACCCGTCTTAGTGTGATATTTATTACTGAGGGGGGCGATGTCTCTGGATATTCCCCCCCACCATGTCTCTCACAATCTTCCCGCCCCCTCTTCTGCTCAGTTCCCTGAGTCCTGGCGGGTGAGTATTAAGGCTGCTTTATTGTTGAGGTCTTAGGGGGGGGTCTCTGTATTTCTGCTTTAGGTTGTGTTGAATATCGCTGGTGACTGTCTGGCTTATCCTGTGTTGACTGCTTGGCTGTGGTTATGGGTCTCTTGCTTATCCCATCATTCTCTTTGGGGTTCATGTGGATCCTCCAAGGCAGGTCTGGGAAGGCTCATGTAGTTGGTAGGGTTGGAGGAGCCATAGCTCTCTCGCTGCCTTCTGAAAAATAAAAACAGAATCTCCATTGGAGAGTGAGGTCAGTATAGGTTAATTTAGATACTTATTTTTGAATTATCTAGATTCTGTTGTTAGTAGCCTATTTGTAAATCACTGTTCTTGTTTTTAATACCAAGTTTTTGTTTTTCTGAATTTGTATTTTGTTAGTGAAGCCTATTGACATGATGTAATGGGAACCACAGGACGTGTCTTTAGCTGGTACAGACCCCATCTTCAAAACCTTGCTCCTCTACTCACACCTAGAAACTTGGGCTCCACTGGCTGTCTGAATCTCCAGAAGTCTGTTTTATATGGCTATGACAAAGCACCTTCAGCACAGAAAGAGATGGAGAGGTTTCCTTAACAGATAGTTCTGGACATCAAGAGCATGTCAGTAGCATCTGTGTAGGTCTGGCTGGCAGGGAGGGCTTCTGCCTGCCAGGAGATATGGTGAGGACTTCATGCTGAAAACACAGAGAGGAAAGATCACAGAAAAAAATCCACACAGTAAGATAGGAAGGAAGAGAGATTCAGACCTAGTATCCTATGAGAGCTGCATTTACTCCCTTCTGAAGGTTGTACCCTCAGTGACCAAACCTCTTTCATTTAACAAAGCCTGGCAGTGGACGGGTAACAGCCAGAATCAGTCTGTGCAATGCTCTGGCACAGAGGTCCTTTTGCTGGGAGGCTCAGTTTTCCTCCAATCATGGTGTCAACAAGGACAAGGGAGCTGGCAGTGAAAGCCCTTCCCCATGTGCATGGAGTGTGGATGAGAACCCTGGATGAGGCTTCAGGTTCCAGCAGGTTTTTGAAAACCAAGGTCTGCTTTCCTGTAGTAGCCAAGGTGACCAAGGAAATGGAGCCTTTCCCTTCCCAAGCGGGCCAGCTCTCTGATTGGTGCCTGTGTGTTTCACTTTAATTTCAAGTAGGTAACCAATCCGAGTGCAGCTGGGTTACATAATCCCTGCATGGAGCGTCTGGGATCCACCAGACTCTGGAGAAAAGGTCTGCTGGAAGGTCCACTGTGTTCGCCTCTGTCCCCTGGAGCTGCTGGCCCTGGATTGCTGGACTCGCCCTACCCCCTTCCTGCTCACCCTCCCCCCCACAGCACCTAGAGCTGTTTGTGCTCCAGTCATTGGGTCTGTTTTTGCCTCCTCAAGTTCTAGATCTGTTTCTGCTTCTGTGTGGGGACTGCTTCAACCTGCTATGTTGTCCAGGCTCCTGCTTAGAGGAGGACCCCT
>PVHP010051967.1:0-11287 GCA_004024765.1 Zapus hudsonius
AAGGACCAATCAAAGATCTTGGATGGAGTATTGGTTTAGAAAGATGCTCAGTGTTTTGTAAGTCACTGACTGCAGACACACCTCCAGGCTCTCCTCTCTTTGCTTAAGGGGTTAAACTTTTCAAGCGCACAACCTCAATTTTCCAAGATCTGCTGTTTTCTTGGGGTTCCGGGCAGAACACTTCAGATCTAAATGTGCAAGCAGAGGCCTCAGCTCCGCAGCCTGATGTCAGGATCTGCTGATAGAAAGCTGAGCTCTTATTTGCCTTTTTAGAAAATGGTAAACAGAATTAAGGCTCCTTGGAAGCTGCTCTTCGATTCCACTCCAAACTGCTGCTGACATGTTAATACCTGATTATGCAAAGAACATCATCTCTGGGATAGGGAATTACTTCTACCAGAAATAACTCAACGAAGACCTGGAATCGTTTTTAGCTTGGAAGGAACGGATGTCAGTATAATTAGCCAACAGGCTGGAATCTCCATTTTGAGCAAAGACATCATGTGTGAATCATGCTGTATTTGAGAACAGGCTCCACTCGACTTCAACTCGAGAGGTTCAGTTCTATGAAGACTTGTCACGTTGTGAACCAACTTTGTGTTATGATGGCCCCGAAGCTGAAACCAATCAGCTCTTAGAGTGACGTCAGTGGAAATCAGTGATAAGACAATTCGATGGACAGAATGGAGGTGGAAACAATGTATCAGGATTCAAGCTTGTCTGCAGGCTGCATTTTGACAATGGCGTCCTTGCCTGATTTTCCCTCTCACACAACATGATCTTGACACTCAGAATGCACAGCAGCTGTGGGTTCCACACAAGATGGAAGTGCAGGCAGGAAGGATACCCGAGACCACACTTCCCAGACTCCCTAGAGGCAGCTGACGTTCCCTGGGAGAGGAGGGAGGGTCAGGTTCATCACTGGGAAGTCCCTCAATCCACAGTGAGTAACCTTCTCCCCATGATCACGCAAGCAAACGTAACAGTGGGTTAAAAAAAGGCAAGAAAGCAATATGGAGATCAATGCGGGCGAAGAGGCGTCAACGGGAGAGAGATGAGAGAGGGTAACTGCTGCGTGTGGGGAGAAGAGCAAAATACACTGTATACAAATGTCCAAAATGGAAAAAAAGTTGGTGAGAAAAAACCAAAAATATCAGCATTTCTAGTTCAAGCTTCTCATTCCTTCTGAGTAGAGAAAAGAGACGCGTCCCTGGGTTGATATTCACTGACACTTTGCATAAATAAGTCTTACTTTTTGTTGCTCTTTACTTGTTTATGAGGGAGGGTGGTTCTCTCGGTGGCCTTCGGATTCCAGAAGAGAGAGGTCAGGAAAGAACCATGGTAATTTATCTATGAACTTATCCAAAGATCCAGCTTCTCGGGATGGTCCAGGAGGATAGGGCCCAAAACATGGCGAATGAGAGAGAGAGAAAGAGAGAGAGAGAGAGAGAGAGAGAGAGAGAGAGAGAGAGAGAGAGAGAGAGAATTCAGCCTGTCCCACCAGTTGAAGAGCAGAGACAACAGCTAGGTTACTCTGGGGGGCTCTTGCCAGGGGTCCTGCCAAGCCGCACAGCTGTGTCCTTTGGGCTCCTGATCAGCTTGGCTGCCATCCCGCCACGGACTTCCAGGAGGGGACAGGAGAGCCTCAAGCCGTCCCTGAAACTAAGGCCCTGAGATGAACTGCCATCAGGGACTGTTCGTCCTGTAAAAGCCAAGTCTGCTGTATTTCGCTGCCTATCGGCTCTCAGCAGCTCAGCACAGTCACCCGAAGCCTGGAATTGCTCACGGGAGGGACGTGATGGGGGCCCTGGCGGGACGTGGTGCGGTGGGAGGAGAGGGGAGAAAGGGGACAGATTCAAGGACAGCCCGCCTGGGCCTTCCTCTCCACTCTCCACTCATCCTAGAGAAGGAGCTCAGGCTCTCCGAAGAACTCCTAGCTCTCCGCGGAGGCTCGGAGCCGGGGGAGTGGGTGGCAGTGGGGGCACCGGGTGGTTCTTGGCTCTGCCTGTAGGCCGCTGAGTGTTTGAATGATTGTGAACTCATTCTCCATTTTTTTAAAATTGTTTTTTTTAATTTTAATTTATTTGAAAGGAGAGAGAGAGAATATCTCATTCTCCATTTTTCTCCCTACACATTCTCCTTCGTTCTTCTTTCTTTCTTTCTTTCTTTCTTTCTTTCTTTCTTTCTTTCTTTCTTCTTTCTTTCTTTCTTTCTTCTTTCTTTCCTTTCTCTTTCTCTCTCTCTTTCTTTCTTTTCTTCTTTCTTTCTCTTTCTTCTTTCTTCTCTCTTTCTTTCTCTTCTTTTTTTCTTTCCTTTCTCTCTCTCTCTTTCTTTCTTTCTTTCTTTCTCTTTCTTCTTTCTTTTCTCTCTTCCTTCCTTCCTTCCTTTCTTTCTTTTTTCTTTCTTTCTTTCTTTCCTTCCTTCCTTCCTTCTCTTTTTCATTTTTTCCTTTTTGCTTGCTTGGAAAAGTTTGAGAAAGGCTAGATGGGGGAAGGGGGAAGGGAAGAATCATAAAACTAAGGAGGAGAGAACGTTCAAGCAGCAGCAACCTTACCCAGCTCAGTGACTCTCTTTTACAAGCCTCGGGCTCTCTGTTCATGTTTTCACAGTGGGGCTGAGTCACTTCGCCTTGTAAAAAGTCGTGGCCAGGTGAGCTGAGACGGTGACTAAGGACAAGAGGGCCAGGCCGTGGCTGATGCAAGAGAAAGGTGCAAACAGGGCGACCAGCAAGTCTTAGCAACGATACAGGTTCTCTTCCTTGTTTTGATAGGCATATATGTATGAATACTTGTATGAATATACATATACCAGGCCTTTCTCACCCTCTATTCACTATACAGTGAATTAAAGCCATGACTGCTGTAATTTTGTATCACAGAATCTGAACTCAGAAAGGAATATGCATTTCAGACCTGCAGCCACATGCAGTCCTTTCCCCCAAGGGAGGGTGGATGTGTCTTCTCAGGCCCGTGGGGAAAGTTGGCCTTGGTGGGGAGCTGCGTACGACTAGGAAAGCTGCAGGCAGCTTGCTCTCAGTTGGTAACTGGTACGTCCTTTTCTAAGCTCCTTACAGTAAGATCTTGTGCGGCTCCAGCTAGCGCTCCCTTGGCAGATTTCAGACAAGCTATGGAAGGACAGCAAAGCCCCTTCTTCTCCTGCCAGCTGTGTGACTCCTGCTGAGCTCCTCTCTTCTTGCAGCCTGAGCGGTAGGTCCAGAAGCCCTAAGATTCGAGCAAGAGCTGCTAATGGCCTTCCTAACCTTGCTCCTGCTGCGCTCTCCAGGGGTCTGTAAGACTCCTAGGCTCTCGATGAAACCCTTAACTTGGCATCAAAATGCTAACATCTATCTTCTTCACCCCTCCGGCCCCCACAGGCTCCAGGAATGGGCTGGATGTCCTGGCAAGGGGACTGGTGGTGAACGTTTGTGCTCACACCTCCTGACAACACCTAGCTTGATGGCTGGTTGAGCCTTTCGGCACTCCCCTCAGCAGTGTTGGCTACAGTGAATTCTGTCCAGGTGCCAAGGAGGAAACGGGAGGAGGTCATGATGCAGGGCTGGACTTTGTCATTACAGTGCTGGGGTGGGGTGATAAGAGCAGGCTCGGGCTGGAGAGATGGCTCAGCGGTTAAGGTACTTGCACTTAAGTTCAATTCCCCAGGACCCACATAAGCCAGACCCACAAGGTGGTGGCCCTGGTGCTCTCTCCTCTCTCTCTCTCTCTCTGCTTGAAAATGAATAAATAAAATATTAAAAAAAAAGAGCAGGCTCAGCTTGGAAACCCTTGGTGTTGAGTTGGTGGTGATTACTGGGGGGGCTGTGATGTATCTCTAGGTTAATCAGTTTTCTATCGTTGAAGTGGAATATCTGAGAAGGTCAGTTTGTAAAGGGGAGTTAATTTTGGCTCACTGTTTTGGAGGTTGTGATAGGGACTTGCTGAAAGGAACACAGATGCCCCTTCCCTGTGAGATTACAGCTCCAGTTTAATTCAGCCTCATCCAAGATGAAGAAGCAGCAGCACTTCCTGGTCCTTCCTGGTTCTTCCAGAACTTTCCTTGGCTTAGCTCCTGTGGGTGGGCACTTCCTGATTCAAGGCTCTCTTGGGGTGCCCATCAACTAATCAGGGTCCTTTCTGTATGCCGGGACCTGACCATGAGGCTCATTCTAACTGGATGCCTAATTCCTTTCAATGCTCCTGATCCAAGTCAGAGAGAGAGAGACAGAGAGACAGAGAGACAGAGAGACAGAGAGAGAGACAGAGACAGAGAGAGACAGAGAGAGAGCTTTTCCCTACTCACTCTCCTCTCCTTCCAGCTTGGCTGGGAGAGGAAGAATTCCTCTTGGCTTGGGAGTGTTTCTCTTTTTTTCCCCTTTTGCCTCAACTTTGCCCTTAATAAATCCTCCATAACTCACGTTCCCCTGAGACTGTGGTTTTCAATTCTTTGCTAAATGTGAACAAGAACTGGAGACTTGGGAGCCACTGGCTTGGGGATGCTAAACTCACCCAGAGCCCAGGCTCTCTCGGGCATCATTGTGGAGATCCTATCCCTCCCAGAGCTCCAGCCCATGATCACTTGGTTGCCCCCATTCCTTTGGGTCTATGGTGAGGTGGGACATCCTGGTGGAACACTGCTGACCTTGTGACCAGGACGTGGGGGTCGGAGATCCACAGTCTCCTTCCAGTGCTTGCCTCCAATCACCTAAACACCTCCAATTAGACCCTGTTTCTTAAAGGGTCCACTACTCCCCCAATCATGCTATCCTACAGGTCAAGATTTTAACACATCTTGGAAGACTTCTTGGTCCAAACCACAACATCAATATGCTTTGTCCCCAATGAGGCTGAGATCTAATCTCCTTGTGAGGCATAAAGTTGGTAGAATCAAGCCATCTATGTATTTAGAGGTTGGTCCTTTGGAAGTGATTGTATTTAGATGAGGTCGTTAGTGTGCATTCCCTGTGGCTGAATAGTAGTGACTTTATAAGAAGGGACTAGAAGACATACACACGTATTTCTGTCTATGCCACCTTGGGAATCTGTCCGTGAAAAGGCCATCACCAGACATGACCCTGCAACCATGTGGCTCCAGAACTGTGAGCTAAAATAAACCTCCTTTTTGTCTTTCTACCTGTGCATCTCACAGGTGGGTGCATGTTACCCAGCTGCTCTCCAGTCAGTATTCATCCGTACAAGCATTCATCCAGTTTAACTATCCTTCATCGGCGAGCTGGCTCAGTGACAACCCTGTGGGGAGGAGCAAGGGACCAGCTCAGTCCAGGATGCAAGGGACTCACACCCGATGCCTGGGAACAGCAGAGGAGAATCAGAGACGGGCCTCACTATAAGACAACATGACCTTGTGCTGTGTCCTCTCAGGAGCAGGAAAGAATCTCCCCCTGGGCAGAGAACACAGCCTGGCAGGCAGCAGAAAGGTGACAGGCAGGAGCTTGTGCTGGGAGCTGACTGGGCTGCATGCCAGACACCCCGAGACTGCCCAGAATAGCCCAGGGGCCTGGGCGAGGGGAGGGAAGTCCCCTGTTGGCAGGAGGAAGGAGGGTCTTAAGACCCAGGTTCCACTCACATCGAGCACCAGTCACTTGGGTGGAAAGGACCAAGTGGTCTGGTGACAGATGGGGCTGGCATGAGCCCACCTCTTCCGCAGATGAGAGTCCTGGGAGCGTGTGTTCATCTTGCTCACTGTGGTGTGCGTGGAGTCATGCTGAGCTGAACCGTAGTTACTCTATCACTTCCTTTTAGAGTAAATATTCATTCTCTTGGTTAAATGTGAGCTCAGTACATGTGTCAATGAGAAGCAGTGGTGTTTGCATCCGCGATCGTGATCTTCTCTACATCGAGAGTAGATCCCACGAGTAGATTCCTTAAGGGAAGTGATCACACACCTTCCAGGTTTGTCCCAACATAACCAGTGCTTTTCAAGAGTTGTTTTTAAAAAATATTTTATTTATTCATTTATAAGAGAGAGAGAGAGAGAGAGAGAGAGAGAGAGAGAGACAGAGAGAGACAGAGAGAAGGGGTGTGCCAGGGCCTCTAGCCACTGCAGATGAACTCCAGAGGCATGTGTCCCCCTGTACGTCTGGCTTCATATGCATGGGTACTGGGAATTGAACCTGGGTCCTTGGGCTTTGTAGGCGAGCGCCTTAACAGCTGAGCAATCTCTCCAGCCCAAGAGTTATTTTTGATTCAATGCTTTCTGACAAAAATTAAAATATTACTTATTGAATTTAGGAAGGATAAAAATTACTAAATAGTTAGACTAGATCCGTACTAAATAGCTGAAACAGAGATGTGGAAAAATGTTGATTTGGACCCAAGAACTTAGAATGTGTTACTAATACCTCTTCTCATGATCTTTTCTTTCTAGACATCTAAAGAAACGTCTTCAGGAATGCTTGGAATATGGGGGTGGGGGTCTCCAGTTGCTCTTGTGCCTGTGGTAGGCTTGCAAGAAATAAACACGTGGGTTCGTCAGTTTCATGCCACTGAGAAGCGGCGGATGAGAAGACAGGTTTGACTTTGGTCCATGGTTTCAGGCTGTGAGCTGCCCCGTTGCTTTGGGGCCGACTGTAAGCTTCGAGACAGAACCTCAGGACAGGAGTGCAGCTAACAGGACGCGGCCGCTCACCTCAGGGCAACTGAGAAGCAAAAGGACACAGAGGGGAGGCCAGCTTCCCTAAATCTTCCTCAAGGTCACAGTCCCAATGACCTAACTGTTTTCTACTAGGCCCCACCTCCTCGAGGTTACACCTCTTTCCCATAGGGACGCCACGGACTGGTGGCCACCAGCTTTTTAACCCCTGGCCTTGAGGGACACATCCAGATAACAGCACTGAAAACAACAGGAGAGGCTTACTTCATGCTTGGTCGGATCTTAGTCCTTCATGCTGACCGACTAAAGATCAGGTAACTACAGTCGCCAAGTCTCATGTCTACATTCACCACCCAACCCACACGCTCTAGCTGGCTTCATGGCACAAGCCATAATCCCAGTTCTCGGGCAGTGAAGGCAGGAGGATCAGGAGTTCAGCTTGAGCCACAGGAGCCCCTGTCTCTAGCAACAACAATAACAAAACGGAACACCAGGTTTTATTGTATGGGTGCTCCACTCGTCCCTGGAAGAATAAAACACACAGCGCTTGTTGTGACCATCTTCTTCAAAATCAGAATAATATTTGCTTAGCTTCTGGGAGTTGAAATTATATTTTGGACAGCTGAAATTGAGTTTGCAGAATTTAATTCTTTTGACGGGGATTGAAGCAAGTGCCACCTGCACTACAAGGCCAGCACGCCTCGATGTGACACCATCAGGTATCATCGTCTTATTGAAGCAACGTGTTTACCTTTTTCTGATGCAGAAGATGCACAGAATCATATTTGGAAATCAAAAGTACTGATAGGAAAGTTTCTGCAATGCTGACTTTTTTTTTCCAATTCTGCTTCAAGATCAGAGAGAACCCCCTGCTGTACAGAAAGCATTATTTATTGATGAGAGATAACTTCTCTGTAAGGACAAGTCAGAAGCCATAGTAACTGATCACATTGAGTGGCTGGACTAGTGAAGCATATCGAGATGTGAATCAGCGAGACACAAGCTCTTAACAACTTTAATTGGTAATCATGATTGATACGCAATATGCCTGACACAAGTGCTGATACAATGACCTCAACTATCAAAGAAGTTGGACGGATTTCCATGTTTCAGTGATGTCAGCTCACCTTCTCCAAGAGAAAGCTGGCAAGGAACTCTTGGCTAGTGCTGTTCCCAACATCAAGGAACACGGTCAAGCTCAGAGTTGAAGTGGTACATTCATTTGCCCCTGAAAACAAGGTGAAAGGCAAAGAGGGTGAATTTACGTGCAAATTAGCATCTGGACCAGTCGTGAAATTCATTCCCAAGATGCACAGGATTGAGCCATGCTTTCCTGCAGACAGATGACTTGGAACCACAGTGGAGGATGGTGACAGCCAGAGGCCTCCTGCTGCTGGCACCTCGGTGTCCATTCTGTGTCGCTCAAACCTCCCAAAGCAAGTCTGTGAGATCTGTGTCTAGGCCAGCCTTTCAGCTGGAGGTGGACACCATCCTTGTTCACCTCAGGAATAGTTAACTTTGCATCGGTCGGGTGCCCGGCAGGGATGTTCAGGCCTCTGATAGCCATTGATTACGTCATATCCGTGGTTTTAAATAAGCTAAAATAACACCAGTAGCACAGCAAGCAAGAACTGAGATATCTACGTCATAGCTGAAATGTCTATAAGTATTTTTTTTCTCCAGAAACTGAAACACTGTAGACGTGATTTCATGACTCCTCACAACACATCAGTGAGGTAGGATGGGGCGAGGTCAATATGAAAGCATCACCCTCACTTTATCAGTGAAGACACATGGGTTCAAGGTGGGTGGAGGATTCCACCAGGGCCTCAGGAAAAGGAAGCAAAATTAAAGACTACTCTCGGACCATCCGCAATCTAATGAGGAGAGGCCCGTCACCTCCCTCCTGCTCTGACATCCTAGAACATTCTGGCCAGTCCTATCTGCGAAGGGGTCTGACTGTTCAGACCTGCCTGAGCCATTTCCCTCCAGTAGACTCGAACATTCTCTCCCTGAGGTAAAGGACATCAATCATTGGCATATATTTCATGTGTGTGTTAAGCAAGATTTGTAAAAGAAAATGGCCAAAATCTTTTGGACAAGCCAAAAGCAGAATAAATACATTTGGCAAAATAAAGTCCCATCTCTCTGCATTTTACTCTGACAAACACTGACAGGAGAGTCCCTCCTCCACTTAGCCTGCATGGGAAACTGTCACAGTTCTGGTTCTAGTTATGTCTGCTTTAGGCTCAGAGCCTGCACTGTGCTTGAGACACGCAGAGGTTTATCAGAGCAACAATCAATCACACACTCCGGCAAAAGGACAGTGAGGCACGAAAGGAGGCCTGCAGCGCCCTGGTCGAGAGCAGCTCAGGGTTCCTGGGAAGAGCCTGGCCCCCTGGCCGGCACTGACCACAGACATGCAAGTGGAGGGCTTTGCATTTCTTATGCCAAAGTGTTTTTGGCTGGTGAAGGAAAACGTGATATAGAATGCCCTGTGTTTGCCAGGCGTGTGTTTTGCTAAACTGGAGCCCTGCGAAGGGGTGGAGGTGGAAGGAAGGACAGTTACTCAGGCTGAGCATGGCCACAGGGGTTCCTCTCTCATTCTTGGCATGCTTCTGAGATCTGTGCTTTTTATGTCTCTCATTCAGGGATATCTGAGCCATTTCCTTGCTGCGCTCTACTCGCAGCAGACGTGCGGAGGCTGGCCCTTCCTCTCTGGCACTAGATGGGTTGAGGAATCATTTTTCCCGGGGGGGGGGGATGGCAGGTTGCAGGACGAAGACCTGCTTCTGGTTTCTGGCACCAGAAAGATTCAGGGAAGTCCTATGAGTCTCATCTCACGTCTCAGGAGTCATGATGGTAAGATCCATCTTCAGAATCGACATTGATGCCTGAAGCTCTGTACGACATTGCAGACCAGATAACATATCTACTACATGAGACCAGGACAGAGGAGACCAGGTGCTCATTCACTTGTTACAGAACACAGGTGCAGCCCTGAAATAACGCTCTCCGGAAACACACACCACACATTCCAAAAGTCAACCCAATGGTCAATGCACTAAACACTTTGTAGATAAAGCTTTACCACGGCTCACTTTGTTAAAAATCAAAGTGGATGTCACCGTCAATCAGGACTCCCAGTCACAGCCTTTGATGCTTCAGGCTGGATGATTCTTTATGAAGGAGGGTTGTCCCGAGCAAGGTGAGCGATCAGCAGTGTCCAGACCCTAGCAACTTCTGGCAATCAAGACATTTTCCAATGCCCAAGGTGGTGAGGCGAAAGTCACCACTGGTTGAGAATAAGTGAAATAAACAGATGTGTTCAGAGATGGGCAGCAAGTCCTCAAAATCTGTTGTCCTGGATTTTGAGACTAGATACCCAAGGGCGTTCATTAATGTAGGAGAAGAAGCGTCTGGTAAGTGTGTGGGAGAATAAACAGATTATTCACGGTGTCACGTTTCCTATGGGAATGTCTCCTTAGGCAACAGCAGATAGGCTAGGGCTGCTTTATTTTTGAAAACAGCTTACAGCCATTACCCAAGGTGGAGAACCAGTTGCTTTATGGGTATGAAGGGAGGGCAATATGGGCTCCTCCAAGCAGTGATGTCTCCTACAGCTCTGGAGAGCTGGTTCCCACTGGCCTCCTGCAGGTCCTCCACGAATGCCAGCTTTCCTCCCTCCCCTCCTCCTCCCTCCCCTCCTGAATTCTCCCTCAGCATGTCTGCCTCTCCCTTTCTCTTCTTCAAGATCACCTGGAACCTTCTCTTTCAGACCTGCAACTCCTCTGCAAGTGAGTGAGCTGGGATCCCTTCAGTGGCTGTGGGGAGAGCAGGTTGAGGGCTTGCTGAGTTTGACAGCAGCTGGTCACTCTGCCCTCCCTCGCTGGCCTCCTTCAGGTCACAGCCCTTTCTCATCTTTGCTCAATCAGGCAGCTAAGCGTCAGCTGCCCTGCTTTGAGAGCTAAGCAGGCATCCTGTCAAGACAATCAGGCAAAGAGATTAAAGGAGTCAAGAAACCCCTGCGTTTCTTGACATAATCACTTATGTGATTTCCTACAGAGAAGTTTAAGAAACAAGCAAAACAAAAAGGTCCCTTAGCATGAACCGCAGACAGAGCAACCGAGTTCCTCTTCCTCAGTTTTCTTAAAGTGGGTCCCGTGGTGGGGGTGGCAGCCTCTCCCTGGCATACAGTCCAGTGGAAGGAGGGTCTATTTCAGCTGCAAATCAGCCTCGGCTCACCTTGATGCAATGGTTCCTTAGTCCCAGGGGGGGTGCTGGAGCAGCCAGACGAGGGGGCGTGGGGTGGGGAACAAAAACAACCAACCAACAAACCGGGCTTGAGATTGTCGTTCAATGCGCACCAGGTACTCATTAATTCTACTGGAGAAGCACTTATAAATAAAGGGCGGTTTTCCTCGTCTCCAGCCACCTGCTTTGGTTAAGAGTCGTCATACAGAGGGTTGTTGTAGTTTCCCCAGGACCCGTAGTCATGGTCGTCCAAAAGCCTTCCGTAGGAGGAATGCCTGGTGGGAAGAGGATGAGGCGAGAGGTTACCTGGAGAAGGTGCCCTGGAGGACAGACATCCTGTAGACCCATGGGAGGGAAAACACAATGCTCCCCAAAGAGACAAGGCCAGGGCTGCATAAGCCCTCGACATCAAAGCCCCTGCTCACCC
>PVHP010051968.1:0-11315 GCA_004024765.1 Zapus hudsonius
TGTGTGTGTGCGTGTATGGGCATGTACATGCTACAATGTTCATGTGAATATGAGTGGAAAATTTCAGAGTATTTTTCCTCTCCACTCACCTTCCTTTGAGGCAGGATCTCTCTGGCTAGGGCTGCTTGTGCACTTCCTGATTCTCAAATCTCTGCCTCAAATTGTCAGAGGCACACTGGGATTATAGACACGTGCACCACTTTGAGTCTAGGTTTAGGTAGATTCAATCCACTAAGGAGGATTGAACTTGTGTGTGCAGGTTTACAAACTAAAGCCTTTTTTTTTCCTGTTGCTCCATCTCCCCAACTCCAGTGTTTTATTGACAATGGAGGTGAATCCAACTCAACAAGAAGTAGGCAATTCAGGCATGGTTTGAAAAATAGCTGTCTTAGTTCTTTAATAAAATAGGCATGCTTTTTTAAATGATTATCTATTCCTAACTCAATATGAAAAACATCCATGAGGATCTGAATCACTGGGACTTTGCTTATAATTGTGTTTACATTATTTGAGGCTTGTTATTTTTCTCCATTGGGTTTATGCCTGTGGTTTTTACGTTGGACTCCTACCCCAAGGTGGTTTAAGATTGCATATCTAAAGAAATATGCTCAAGCCTCGAATCATTTAAATGTGATGAAAATCAATTTTACCTATGTTATTCCCAGCTGAATTCCACTTCTGATGTACATCAGTCTCAAAAGAAATTAAAAGATAAGTAACATGATTACAATCAGATTAGCTTGCCTAGTCAGACAAATGAGATTGCAGAGCTGTCTGAGTTCAGATGCTCACTTCCTAGCAAGACTGGTATATATCACATTAAACAAAACTGAGTTTCCACTATGCATACTAAATAACAAAGTGGGGGAGTGAAAAACTCCACCCTTTTAATTGAATGTGGGTCAATGAAACTGTTGTTTTTTGACTGTTGAAGAATTATTACTTGTCAGAAAACATTTCATGGTTTCTTATAAAAATATGAATCATTCTCAAAGACATACTGGTTGATCAAACTAAAATAAGTACTTTTTTGTTGACTAGAACTCATTAAAGTCAAGAAGAGAATGAAGAGAGAGTCTCTCTCCTTTGTAGAATACTGTAATGAATAATAATTACAAAGCAAATCACAATGAGTCACATATAGCCACAAAAGAGGAGCATATGCCAGTGAATTACCATAAGTAACAGTATGCACAGTGCTGGGCTAGGTTTGGCTCACAGGATATTCACTGTGGATATAAGAGTTCCCACCTCTATTTATCATGTTGAAAAATGCTTTTCTCCCCCAACAAGTGTTCTCTCCTAGAAGAACAAAGAAAGAATAAAGGAAAATTGTATGTATATGACAAATAGAAAATAATTTTGCAATATTTAATCAAGCCAAGTGTATTAATGTTATCTTAAGCTACTTTCCTGCTAGTATGTAATTATTTGAGGTTTAAAATAATAAATAGGAAATAAAATATTCCAAATGCCTTAGTGATTAGAAAAATAATACAGATGCATTAAGGTCTAGACAATTCCATGAAGAAATATGCTCCAGCAACAAATACTGAAAGTATTTTAGAAGCACAAATAGCTATTAGTATGATTGAAGTTAGAGAAATGGTCATGACAGGGAACACAAAGGAAAATAGCTAAGCTAAGAGCTTTAGTAAAATAGAACTATTACTAAGCAGCTTTTCAAATAGTTTAACCTGAAATGACCAGTCTGCCTACCACTAGGTTTTTATTGTTGCTATTTTTTTATTTGACTTGTGGTTCGAGAGTTCTTACACTTCAAGATTCCTTCAAAATAAATGACAACCAAGATAAATGTGTTTCTGGATAAAGAATATAGTGATAACGAGTTGGTGAGAAATTTTCATTGATACTTAATATTTGTTGATATTTGCATTATTCACAAAAGGAAGAAAACTGTATCTTTGGATTTGACCTTTTTATTACACAAATTTCCTTTTCCAAATAAATCTATAAAAGCAAAGGAATGTAGCCAAATGATTATAGGGGATGATGCAAAAATTTTCAGAAATTTAGAGAACTCTGATGTAAAAGTCACTTCCTTTAAACTGATCAAGATATTAACTGAAATAGCTATAGAGCTCAACACTGTGTTTTGTCTTTGTTTCTGTTTTTTTTTCTAAAGCAGCCTGTAGTTTTCATAGTGCTGGGAGACACTATATATGTAAGCTGCAGGGAAAAAGCAGCTATTAATAGTCTTACCTAACGAAGGGACTTACTTGCTACAACCAACCAGCTATGCAGGATTTGTATACTGGCTGTTATAAGGTAACTAACTGTTCTATGATTGGATTGGAGGTCCAAGTCATGAAAGAGAAATCATGCCTTGTCCTAAAAAACCTAGTAAAAAGCCTATGGCTATGAAGGCCATAAGCACTATGAGAGAGGCTATTTCTGTTGTTTATCTAAGTGAATACATTGTGTCCATCAACTCTATTTGTTTAAGCCAACATATTTAGACTTCTATCAGCTTTTGACACAGAAAGAATGATGAATACCATGGAGACTGAAATCTCATAAAAGTGCTGAGATTAAGTGACTCCTGAGTGCTCAATGACAAATGATTTATTGACACCACCCCCTTCAAGGCTCACTGAACATAGTGAAAGAGGAGAAGGAAAGAATATAAGAACCAGAGGATGAGTAGCTGTGCTTCCAGACATGACATGCAGTTACGTTTATGATCTCCCAGTGACTGTTGAATCTGCAGAAACAAAATACTGAGCCTATCAATATTTTGTCATGAATGGCACAGGAGGGTATGGAGCCCCCATTCCTCTCAGAGGAGTTATTGGTTGTTAATTGATTCTGGGGGTAGAAAGAGATTTTCTTCAGTGGTATAGTTACTAACAAGTTGCATGTGCTCTGGATGATAGCCTACCTTCCATGCTCATACAAGCAACCTCAATTAAATACAGTGGGTCACACACACACACACACTCTCTCTCTCTCTTTCTCTCTCTCTCTCTCTCAAGGAAAACACATCAAAATACAAGAGGTACTTAGTCAGAAGGATGAAGGAGCTTAATTAGGAGAGGAATAGGAAAAAGAAAAGGTAATGGTAGAGATTATGATAAAAATACTTCTTGTAAGTAGCTAAAAATTATGAAATAAATAAACATCTTGGCATTTTGACTAAAGACAGTGGACTTCATAATTGTGTTTTGACCAGCATTGCCATACATAATGAGTTATACCTTTTGTGATCCAGTCATTTAACGTCTCACCAGATGGCTCATCTTTCTTTAGGTACTTTTCAGGAGAGCCTCTAGAACTCATTAATTCAGTTTCCATGTATGGAGACATTTCATGAACAGTTTGTAAATTAGGCAATCATCTTGGAATGTATTGGTGTTGAAGTAAAAATGTGATTTTTACCTTCTTGGATCTTTTAACATTATTTTCCCAATTCTTCAATTTTGCTTCTTTTCTTTGCCTCCTGTCCCTTTTTCCCCCTCAAGGTAATAAATTTCTCCCCTGAAAAAAATGGTGCAAATAACACCTCATGATGTGGTTGCTTACATGGTTAACTGAATAAATCCACATAGAATGTATAATATATTTTCTTAATAACATTTAAATGTCCACTACTATTATTCTTATTTAGCAAATATCATGCTTGCCACCCATATTATGATGTCAAATATTTTATGCTCTACTAGATGTATGCAATATGTCACTCTCATAGGAATCTCTAACATAGAAAATGTTTATTTTTCACATAAATTGTTCATTTCTTCAGTACATTGTGATAGCCTGGATCAAATTGGAAAAAAGCTTATACACTGGTAACTTCCTCTTCAGCCATGCTTAGAAGGGAGCTGCTTGGATAGTGGTTGGATCACAAGACCTCTGGCCTCATCAATAAATGAGTCATTATCAATGAATTCATTACTTTGACAGCTATTGGGAGGTGATGCAAAATTTAGGAGGTGGGGCATGATTGTAAAAATTGCGTAATCTAAGGATCTACCCTTGAAACTTATCTTCTGTGACTGGTCACTTACCTCTTCTTCCATCCGTTCCTTTCTTCCCTTCCTTCCTTCCCTCCTTCCTTCCTTTCTTCTTTTCTTCCTTTCTCCATCCCTCTCTCCTTTTCTCCCTCCCTCCCTCATTTATTTATTTATTTATTTATTTATTTATTTATTTATTTATTTATTTATTTATTTATTTATTATGTTTTCTGGCCATTGTAAGGAGTATATGCTCCCTGGCATATGTTCTGCCTCATCACAGACAGAAACAAGGGAGCCATGCGACCTTTGGCAGAAGCCTCTGCAACCATGAGCCAAAATAAATCCTTCTGACTTAAAGTGGACTTTTTAAAAGGTATTTTGTCACAGGACAGAAGCTAACACATATGTCAACTGGGGTTTCTCATTTACCAGAATTTATTCAGCAAGTCTAGCCTATGTGAAATGTTGGTAAAATTCAAAGTAGTCTTATGTTACCCACCATGATTTGGCAAATTAAATCCATACTTTTAAATACATGTGTTTGCTCACTCTAATATGAGTTCATAGTCTGTGTATTGAGTTGCATAAGTGGATGATCTTCCATAGAAGGCAATTAATTATCTTTCATTGATTCATTCATCATCAAAAGCATGACTGTCTGGTTACTAGTTTTTCACATGGCTTAGATCTTATTTGTGTTTTAATTACTGCTTGGTCCTTGTGTAAGCTATTAGACATTTACTTTTCTTTGTTTAAAAGCAAAATAAAATTTTACCAACCAATGAACAATTAAATTTGGTTTAAGTTATATCATTTTTTAAAAAGCTCTAAGAAAAAAAGAACTTGGCTGAACAGTTACTTCCCTTAAACATGTAAAGTACTATAAAGTTTCTGTCTCTTAAAGAATTTCTGGAATAAACATAAAATTGGTTACTCTCCGTCTAACCGGTTATTAAGTTATGGAGATATTAAGCTATTTTTTAAACTCAGACATAATTAGAGAGACCATGGGCCCAAGATGCTAATTTTCAACTCACAAAGTGGAGTTTTGTACAGAGTTTCAAGGAACAAAATTATAATTCTTACTATCACTAAATTCCATGAATCAACATGGATTTCTTCTGGTTTATATAAAATTGTCCTTGCTAAGCATTTTTTATTATGGAATATCATATTGAATAAGACTATTACTCTCCTAGACTGTTTGAAGGAAGCATATACAAAGATGAAAATATGAACATAACATATGCTAACATAAGTATAAAATACATATAATAAACTTAGAATTCCTAAGTGAAAGCAAAAATATGTATGCAATTGCTGAGAATATCAGCTAAAAGAATATGTAACTGCTTCAGGGCAGTGTTATGGGGCTGAGGAGAAACCTGGCACTACAATTAGGAGACAAAAGAGAATGCATTATTTATACTGACTTAAGTTTTAAAGAATAATTTATGTACTAATTTGATATTTTTAAATTTATTTCAAAAATTTTGAGCATTTATGTGAATGATGATGGACTGTTGAATTACTTCCCAGCTGGTAACAGACCACTGATATGAAATGCAGTCTGCCACCATGAGTAGGCTGAACATGCTTCCTACTGGGAAAGAACAACAAACCAAGAAACAAACACTTGTGCAATGGTGGAGCCAAAGCCTGAGGGAGGCAATCAACAGCTTTTAATTAGGCCAAATAATCCACTCAGTGACTGGGAGCCCTTGACTGGAACTGGGGACTCAGGGCAAAATACACTGGGAACCAAACTCTTGGGACCCAAAGAGAAATTCACTTTATAAGTGATTTACAAAGAGGCTACTAACAATAGAGTCTAGTCAATTCAGAAATGTGTATCTCAGTTAACCTATACTGATCTCACTCTCCAATGGATTTTTGTATTTTTCAGAAGGCAGCGAGAGAGCTGTGGCTCTTCCAACCCTACCAACGAGCCACAGGCCAATAGCTGATATCCTGGCAAGAGATGAGCCACCCCGGACCTACTGGTGGAGGATCCATATGGAACCCTGTAGAGAGTGTTGGGATAAGCAAGAGACCTATATCCACACTCCTAACACTATACAATCAAAAGAAGAAAGTATTGGAAAAGAAATAAACAATAAAATAAGATTTTAGAAAGTAAGAATCTATGTGCACCACAAATTTTATATAATCCATCACTTTGATTAAAATCATTTTTATCATCTCTATCACTACAAAAAAGCATTTATGTCTTGTGTAAAAGACAGAGAGCTTTTCAATAAGTTCATAAAAGCGAATGGTTTATGTTGCTTGTGGATTTTAATGTAGATAGACAATAGAAAAGAGCCTATTCTAGGTACAGACTGAGGCGGCGCACACGGGAGTCAAGAAGGTTCTGTCTAGAAGAGACGGATACAAAGGACCCAGTGTCTGATTGGCACTGTGATTCTGTCAATCATTTGTCCAGACCAGACAACATCCATCATTTATATGCAGCGAGAATGAAAATGGATTCTAGGTGAGGACAAAGTATTTATGGGAGGGTGGTATGATATATGTATTATCTATTCAAAGAGAGTTCTGCAGATATATCTAGTTTTGAATAGTTTTAAAGTCACATGCTGTCATAGTGAGCCACAAGCCACTGTGATGAGTCTTCAAATCAGGCACAATTTGGGGGAGGAAAGTATTTATTGAAGTAACAGATTGAAGGGAAGTTCTGTAACAGCAGAAGAGGCTGGCCCTCTTTCACAAGTCCAAGCAGAGAGAAAAACCCATCAACTACACCACATACACAGAACAGGAAACAGGCAGGAGGTCCAAGGAGAGAATTTCTTCCCCTTTATGTAGCCTTATGGTGGGGTCTTACAATCCTTTCCCAGACTTAATGGCTTCCAGAGTCTTTGGAATTTCCTTCCTGCACTGCCCAAACAGGAAAGGATGTTTACTTCCAGCTCCTTTGAGTTTCTTTACATCTGTCCCTTGCTGAGAGGCTGCCTTTCTGTAAACATCCTCAGAGACCCACCCAAGATAATAAAAAAGTTCCAAGTTGACAACAAAACCTAACCATCACACATGTTAATCCCCATTCAATGATAATTAATTACAGTGTTGTTGTGTTGTTTGACTGAAGGGATCAAACCAAGGCTAGCTCTCTATCCTTGAGCTCTTATCTCTGGCCCTAATGATACATTTTATCCAAGATAATTATCTTATATAGTTAGAAAAATCTTTCACTGTAAAACCCTCAGAAATTTCAAGAAAAAAGGTTTTTCCTGGTCTTGGTCCATCCAGTGCTAAAATCTGAGGGTTTCACTCTACTGGATTCTAGGCATAGACATATTGTTCTAGGATTGGTTTCTTGGTTCTCATATCATAGGTTATATTTTCCCTTGACTCATATATACTTTGAGAGAACAGTCAAGGTCTAGCCTCCTCTGAGATTCAAAATATGAAACACTGAAGAGAAAAATAGGACAGGAATCAGACTTGAGTAGAAATTCTAGCTCATCTACTTGGCGGCTATGAGTGTCAAGGCAAAACCCTTCAAATTCTTTAGACTTTGGTTCTTCCTATGTAATGTCAAGAATACAATCCCAGTGATATTGTAACACATAGGGAGATGCAGCACAACAATGTATGTACATGCCTAGAATATTTTACAGCATCCTTTAAAATGATGTCCATATTTAAACAAAAGTAAACATATCAGCACACTTTCTACCTCTTAACAGTGATAACAACAATGAAAACCATTCTATGCCTTACTTTCCATGTATCTGCAGCTGCTCTCTTTGGAACACAAATTTTTCTCTAATTTCCTTCACATCTTTTCTGAAATTTCACCTGTCAAAGAGGCTTCTATCCCTTGAAGTCCCATGCCATGTATATATAGCCCTGTGTCCCTTACCATGCCTTATTTCCTTAGAGTAACATTCTTTAACCACTGAGCAATCTTCCTAGCCACCATGCCTTATTTAATATCAACAATTGAAGTATTATCAAGCTATTGAGTGGTCTAATTTTAAAAAAATCACCCTTTTCATCCATGAATGTAAAATCTGTTAAGGCAGGAGTTTATGCTTGATTTTTATTACTATTCAATATACCATGTATAGCTTCCCCTTGGAGCATTGCTTGAAATGTGACAGGCACACAGTAAATCTTTATCAAATTAGTTAATAAACAAATTAACAAATTAAATGTCTGAGGGATCTTTGACTTTAAAAATACAAAAATTTGAAACATCACAATTCTTAAATGAGGACCACAAATTTTATCAACCAGGATTTTTTGTTTTTAAAAATATTTTACTTATTTATTTGCAAGCAGAAAGAAACAGAGAGACAGAAAGAGAGAGAGAGAGAGAGAGAGAGAGAGAGAGAGAGAGAGTGAGTTTGGGTGTGCCAGGGCATCTATCCATTGCAAATGAACTTCAGATGCATGTGCCACTTTCTTCCTCTGGCTTACGTGGGTACTGGGGAATTGAACCCAGGTCCTTACGCTCTGGAGGCAAGTGCCTTAACTGCTTAGCCATCTCTCCAGCCTCCTACTCAACCATTTTAATATAAATTATTTTATCTCCTCCATCCATAGTAGAGTAGTGATAGTAGCCCACTTCATAAAATTTTACATTTTTCAAGGTAGTATTAAAAATGCACAGCACAAATTTCATTCTACAATGTCAAAATTCCCTTGAATTTAACTTACATGATTTTAGAAAATTATAAAATGTTTATAAGAAGGAAATGAATTGTTTCTTTGGCCATGTCAAAACATGACACAAATAAACCAATATGAAAAGATGCATGAACATCTCACTGTCTGTAAGAATCAGAGAATCAAGCCAGAAATGTTGCTGCCAACTTTTAAACCCAGCAGTCAGGAGGCAGAAGTAGGATGATCATTGTGTTTTGGAGGCAAACCTGGAACTACAGACTAAGTTTCAGCTTTGCGTGGGCTAGAGTGAGACCTACCTCAAAAAAAACAAAAACAAACATAAAGAATCAGAAGATTTTTTACCTAATGAAATTCAATCTTGGGTTGGAGAGATCTCTCAGTGGTTAAGGCACCTGCCTGTAAAGTCTAACAATATGGGTTTGACTCCCAGTACCCCCATAAATCCAGATGCACAAAGTGTCCTATGCATCAGGAATTTATTTTCAGGGGCTAGGGAGAGGCCCTAGTTTGTCCATCTCTCTCTCTCTCTCTCTCTCTCTTCTCTCTCTCTCTCTCTCTCTCTCTCTCTCTCTCTCTCTCTCTCTCTCTCTCCTCTGTCACTTTCTGGTTGTAAATAAATAAAATAAAAATTTATATATCTAAATCTTAAAGTTGATGTACCTTATTTTGACAATCAGTATGGAACCCCGTGGCAAGAAATATCATTCATGCTTAGTGGAGCATACACGTGTATTCCAAAATCAGATTTGATGAGTTAAGATTTTATATATTTTTAATTCTAGGTGTTTCAAAAGAGTAGAAAAATGCATAAAAGAAATTCATAAAAACCACAGAGATACCTACAAGATGGTAACTCAGCCACAGAAGTGACATGTGGACTAGATAACATCTAATATAAATTCAAATTTTAGTATAGAGAACAATTTCATTATCCTTTAGTATACTTTATCAAGACAGCATCTGAGGTCTCCATATCTTTGATTAGGGAACAGTCTTAAGAATACTGCCTTATTGGAGGCATCACATTTTAACCTGCCATTTATTAAATTATAAAACAAGCCTTATGGCAATTTTTAACAATACCACCAAGAATAGATCATCTCTTCAACAAAAACAGTTGTGACATTTCCTACTGAGGTTTGCCTCTTTATGTTAATAAAAATCTGAAACTTTCTAGAAATCAATGGAAAATACAAGGACAAAAATGATAGATGGCACACACACACACAGTTGCTTTCTTGATCCAAAAGGCAGCACACAAAATCAGTTTGTTTCACCTGTGTTGAGCCTAATAGTAAATGATAGCTAAGTTAGCTTGTAGTTAAAAAATGCCTTTTTAACATCCAACAATACTTGTATTCTAGTTGACGTCATGGACTGGATAAAGAATATGAATGGAAATGGAGTCCTTCCAGGAGTTATATCAGCACAGAAAGAGGCCATTGGGTTAACTGATAAAAGTGAAACGTCAAATCTAGTATTTTAAAGAAAGTGAAAATAGTGGAGAAATCAGGTGAGCAGAATTCCATTTCACACAGGGAATCTAGAGGTAAATGCATTTTATCCTGCTGTCTCTGAGCTTCCCAGAGCATCATCTGCTTTATGCATTTATTTGATGAACAAATGCTGCCAACAAGATGAATGTGAGGGGAGAGGAAGGCTGAGAAAAAGTAATTGGATATATATATATATATATATATATATATATATATATATATATATATATGTATATGTATATGTATATATACAATTCTCTCTGCATTGAGTGAGCCATCAAAACAAATATTAAAGTGAAATAGAAAAGAATAATTATTATTTTTTATTTCTAGACAGGATGAATTTCCTTTAGAATCATCTTTTAAGAATACCCCCCATGGTGCTTTGAATGAGATATCCTTGTAAAACCTCATGTGTTTTGAGTGCTTGGTACCCAGCAGGTGTCATATTGGGAGGAGGAGCCTTTTGCAGGAAGTCTGCTTCTGAGGGTGAACTTGGGGTGCTATGGCCAGACTCCCTGTTCCTAGTGCTGGCTAGCTCACCCTTGAAGTTACTTCCCAGCTGCTGTGGCAAAATATGATGCCCAGATTCTGCTCTGCTGGACTTTCCTGTCATGATATAATTTAGCCTTGAAATTTTAAGCCAAAAAAAAACCCTTTTCTTCCATCAGGTGCTTTTGGTCTGATGTTTTATTCTGGTAACTAGAAGGTAACTAACTGCAAGACAGTAGTTTTAGGAGGTTGAAGTAAATAGAACAATGTCAGATACTTTGAAGTAAATGCCTAATGTTTATGAACTAGGTAAGGACATAAATGTGCTCCCAAAGCAGGACTTTATGACACAATTCATCTCGAATAAAATTAGTTTGCTTTTAACGTGTTAAACATATCTCGCCAAGGATTAAGGGAATTTAAGCACTGTACATCTAGTAACACATGGAGTATGGTGTATATATATTATGTAAAATTGGGAGGTTCTCTTGAAAGTTTTTCATAAGAACATTTGACATTTGTTTCACTATTTAATATTTGTTTTTTCAACAAATGGTGAGATGTTTACTACTTGTCCTTTAGCAAATCAAAGGTTGGCTATTGTATTTCAGGCATAAACTGGAAAGAAATGGTTGGGATTATAATAGAGGATGTACTGGTTTCTATTGATCTTTTCCTAATATTTGGAAAG
>PVHP010051969.1:0-11262 GCA_004024765.1 Zapus hudsonius
GGGGGGCAATGGGGAATTGAGGGTAACAACTCATTGTTGGCCCACTAAACAATGGAACTCATTATGGACATTAAAAAAAGTTAAAAAAAACACAAAGTATTTCTTAGAGTGGATAGTGATATATGAGGATTCATTCTAATATTGATATATACTATATACTTTGCTTTATAGTAAAATGTATTTTACAATAAAGGAATTTTTTAATTGTAAAAAAAAAGATATTTAACCAATGATGTGTGCACATAGTTTATGTGTGTGTGTGGGGGGTGCTTTGAATTAACCCTTGGTCTTTTGTGTTCTAGGACACTATATTAAGTAATTTTCTGGTTGCTGGGACAAAAAAGGGAAAACTATCTGACAAAAAATTCAAAGAAAGAAAGGTTTATTTATGAGTCTAATTAAGTTGAATAGTTATTGTAATATTTAGGTTTTCAACATAGGAAATGGTATGTCTGAAATCAGGTATTTAATTTTCTATTAGGATATCCTTTATTTATTTCTCTTGGTTTATTGTTGTGGCTAAGAATTCCATAATGTCTTTATAAGAGTGTTAAAGGTGGTAATTCTTTTCAATTTTCTTAGGTTAAATTACTTCAGTGTTTCCCTATTTAGTATGGCATTGGCTTAAGGATTATATTATGTAGAACCTGTATTCAGGAATATTATGATACTTAATTTATTGAGGATTTTTTTGCCATGCAGAGTTGTAATGTCAAAGCTCTTTTCTCAACATTTATTGAGATCATCACATGTTCTTTTCATGGTTTCTGTCAACTTGTTTTATATCTATTGAGTTTTCTATTTGAATCATAACTGTATCCTTGAGGTGAATGAATCATTTGACTAGAGTGTACATACTTGTGGGTATTCTGTTGGATTTCATCAAAATTGGATGAAACTGTTAGAATATAGCACTAGAGATATAACTAAATAGTATAGTCTTTATTAGGGTTTAATAAAAGTATGAATGGATAATATTTGGTAAAATTTCCTTAATAATCATTCACTTCATAAACAATATGCAAAATATTTAATTATAATTCAGATCTGTCTGGATAAATATGTTGTGAGCCTCTCCACAGACAAACATCACATTGGATAAAGTCAAAAATATACATTTCAAACTTTCAGGGGAGTAAGAAAAGAGAACACATAGTCAATGTATAAGTGTATGTATATTGTCCAGAACAAGTAAACCAACGTGTGTCTGCTGTGCATAGGACCTGAGCTATTGATAGATTAAGAGCATGGGCTATAATACCAAAGACAAATGATATACCTTGTTAAAAAGACTGAAAAATCACATAAAATAGATCTGTGACTACTAGATTCAAAGCATAGAACAGAAATAAAAGTAGAAACATATTTGTCTGATTGGCATATTTGGCATTGGAAATTGTGATGGTTAGGTTTTGTTGTCAGCTTGACGTTTAGTTATCTTGGGTGGATCTCTGAGTTTGTTCACAGGAAGGCAGCCTCTTGGGATGGTGCAGGATGTAAGGAAGCTCCGGGAACGAGAAATGATCATCCCTCCTGGGAGGGCAGTGCAGGAGGGAAATTCCAGGGACTCAGGAAGCCAACAAGACCGGGATAGGGTTGCAAGACCCACCCTAAGGCGACATAAAGGTGAAGGAGATTTCTCTCCCTAGCACTCCTGCCTGATCGCTATTGTGTATGTGGTCTCTGGACTGTGAAATGGGGGCAGCCTCTTTCACCATTATGGAGCTTCCCCTGTATCGATAGCTTCGATGAGTCCTTTCCTCCCATAAACTGTGCCTGGTTTGGAGATTCATCTCATTTATGACAGCATTCCTGTGCAGTTTATGAATGTGAACAAATTTTATAATTTAAAAAAATATTTCAAATAACCTTTTGTATATTGAATATATCTATTTTTATATAATGAGAGACATGATTCCTGCTTCATATTATTTTATTGGGGCTGGGGATAGAGTTCAGTTTATTTTTTAAAATATTTTTATTTATTCATTTTCAAGCAGAGAGCTACAGAGAGAGAGAGAGAGAGAGAGAGAGAGAGAGAACAGCAGGGCTACCACCTTGTGGGTATGGTTTATATGAGTACTGAGGAATTGAACCTGGGGCCTCAGGCACTGGAAGCAAGTGCCTTATCCGCTGAGCCATCTCTCCAGCCCTAGAGTTCAGTTTATAGATTGTCTGCCTAGCCTGCCAGAAGCCATAAATTCTAGCCCAGCAGTGCACAAGAAGGACATGGTGCTACATACAGGTGATCCCAGCACACTAAATCCAGCAGAACAAGGACTTTATGCTTATATCTGTTACATAGAACTGAGTTCCCTAGCCCCAGGCCAGCCTGGGCTATTGGAGACAGCATCTCAGAAAGAGGTGGAGAGGAATGTCTCCATGGTTAAGGGCCTTGCTTGCAAAGCTAGGAATCAGAGCTCAATTTTCCTCGGGGCCAACATAAATCCAGAGTCAAAGAGGCACAAACCTTCCTAATGCCAATGCACCTGCAGCAATTGAAGGCAGAGACTAAGAACCCAGTGTTTTGCATGCAGTCATGGCAAGAGAGAGCTTGTTTCGAAATATAGTGAAAAGAGAGGATAAAAACTCTGAGATTGTCTTCGAACGTCAAAGTGTAACCCCCCATATACACACATCATACACATATGCATACACAGAAAATAAGTTATGACAAATAGAAAATATAAAAATATTACTATACAAAATGACTATTTTAGTAAACAAGTGAAACTTTTCAGTTGAGAAATAAAAAGCTAGATGAGGGCGGTGAATTGACAGGCCTCACAGTAGGGCTTGGAAACTTATTTTTCAGTTAAATTCATTCATAAAATGCATATTAACTAAGCAGTTTTAAAGAAAAAAGACCAACGGAGGTTTTATAAGAAGCAATTTGATCATTGTTTCCAAGGATGTGTATACAGGATATAGAAACAAGAAGGAAAATTTTTAAAAGTATGGATTAGGAAGACACATAAAAAAATATACGCATTTTAATGGAAATAGCTGTTTCTATTTACATTTGAGATTTATGAATATTAATTTGGGGACTGTCAGATATTAAATGAGAGTTATTAGGATGTCATTACAAACAGAAGTAGTTTCATATTTCTTCCCATACAAGAAAAAATGAGAAGGCAAGTAGAAGCCATAAAATAATGTGCTGTTTTGAAGTCCTATGACATTAGAGCTAGAATACATGGTATGAAGAGGGTTTCACTTTAAGAATTATGACCCCTTGCCACCCTGCCAACCTGTTATGTATCATACCAGTGTCTTATCATGTAGAGTTACAAGAGTAGATGTATTTTGCAATCCAGAGTAAAATCTCCCCCCAATAAAGACCCACCCCAATATTCATCTTTTCATCTCTTACTTAATGTAAAAATAATTGCCCAGTAATCAGTATCCATATAATGTTTGATTTTGAAGCCACAATCTATGAACTGATATCTCATTGTTCAACATCGAAATGGTGCTATACACTACAAATTACACACCTTCACACACACTGCATATTGCACTTATTATTCTTGTTGCTGGGACACAGCACCCAACCAAAAGCTGCTGATGGGAGGAAAGAAGAAGCCATTTATGATGGCAGAGAGAGAATGGCATGCACAGTGGTTGTGCATATCTTCTGCCATATCAGCTGGGAAAGAGTGAGGCAAACGGGCACTGAAAGCTGTGGGCTTATAACACTCAAGGTCCATGCAGAGCAAGGCAAGGGGAAGAAGCACTCAGAGCACAGGGATCTATGAGGGGCATCTAATACAAACCACCAGAGAATGGAAAAAATTGGGGGGGCTGTGGACATAGATCAGTGGTAGAGAACCAAGCATGTGTGAGGCTGGTTCTCAGGCCTAGCACCCCACCCCCACACACGGTGATACACAAGGTAGAAGGAGGAAGGAAATGGCTCTTTTTAGCCGCAGACATCTATATGTCATTTGGAGTTCTAGGCATATGATGGCAGGATCCTGGTGTTCCAGAGACGACTGTCCCTCAGGTCCCATGCTGACTTTAAGATCAGGATTTCTACTCAACCACCACAAAGTAAGCTTCGGAAACACTAGACCTTAGAGAAATGATTACAGTTCATTTTGGTATCTTAATTGTTAGAGCCTCAGCTGAAATTCAGTAATTTGGGCATAAAAGAAAGGGATAGAAAATTGTTTTATATGAATAGGGACAAGAGGAATCCATATTCAATAGGAGAGGAATCCATATTCATTGGGGCGTTAATTCAATGCTCACGATGGGAAACAGACCTTTTCCACCAGCTGAAGAGATGAAGATAATATACTGTATGCACACAAAGAAATACTATTCATTCCTTAGAAAGAAGGCACTACTAACATTACAAAAAATGTACAGAATGCTAAGTGAAATATGCCAAACAGAAGACAAATGCCACATGATTTCATATGTAAAGTGTAGACAAGGAAAAATAATGCTGGCCACCACAGAAGGGAATGGAGGAGGATATGGGCAGACCTTAGGGAAAGGGTGGAATTTTCACTCCGATGGGAAAAATACATCATGAAGGACTGCTCAGAAATCATGCTGACATCTGTTAATAATGATGTGTTATCATTTTCAAAACTCATGAGAAGAAATTTCAAATGTCTTGCCACAAGAATTCAAGCAAGGTGACAGACATGTTAATCGGCTCAATTAAATCTTTGCACATTTCAGAAGGATCCCAAATAATCGCATTAATTAAAACATTGGTAAGGATAAACACAAAATAAAATGTATAATAATAAGAGAAAACTATGTACTATTAATAGAAGAATTATAGTTTAGTTATGTCTTATAAAGATATAAATTAATAAAATTAAAATAAAAACATGCAAATAACAGAATACCAGGGAGTTAGTAAATAGAAGTGTTTAGCAATGCAAAGAAGAAGGAATACACAGCAAAAAGGAACCTGAGTCAAGAGGATCTGCATGAGTTTGAGGCCATCCTGAGCTACACAGTGAGACTCTGAAAAAAAATTTCAAGAATACAAGTTGTCACAACTCATGAACTAATGAGAAAATTATAGGCACACAAAAACGAGCACTAGTAGAAGGAAAGGAATAATAAGGAATGCATTATAAAGAAAAGGTTTAAAAAGACCAAGGCAACGGGATCTGGTTCTTTGAAAAGGTTTCAAAAGTAGACAAACTCAAATCTGATAACTTTGGAGGAAAGAGAAAATTCTTAAGGGAAGACTAAACAAATGACTCAGTAGAATCAAAAGTCTTCCTCATTGAAAAGTCCAAATCAGAAGGATTCACTCCTGAGCTCTACACATTTATACATTTGTTCATATCTTGCATCAATACTAAAATTAATTTAAAAAATACAGGAGGGACCAATTCTTCCAACAATCCATGTGGCTAGCACTTCTCTGATAACAAAAACAGATGCAATACAAACAAGGATACCATTTTCATATTTAATATTTATTTGTGTGTGTGTTGTGTGTAGGTGGGTGGAGAGAGAGAAAATAAAGAGATAATGAGAGAGATGATATAGAGAATGAGAATCATGAGTGTATGAATGGGTGAACCAGGGCCTCTGGACCCTCCAAAAGCCTCCAGACACATCCTGTGCAGCTGTGAGTTAACCACACATCAAATGCAGATTGGCAGGCTTTGCAAGCAAACACCTTTAGCCAATGAGCAATCGCCACATCCCAAGGCCAATGTTTTCGATGAATGGGATGTGAAAAATCTTTAAAAGAACTATAAAATTGAACCGAAGAGCACATTACATAGGCCATTTCAAAGGTTATTCATGATCAAGTGGAATTCAACCCACAAGGTTTCTTTAAACATAACAAACCAATAAATGAGATGCAGGACCTCAAATGAATGCAGGACAGAGATTATACGATCTGTCTCCTGATGCAGGCAAATCATATGAACCTCTGCATGGTTAAAGCTCTTAACGAACTGAGGACAGAAAGAACACACATCGATTGATAATATCCACGTACCATGAACCAACCCTTACCAATATTGAAAATATGAAGTGTCTCTATAAGGTTGGACATAAAACAACGATTTAACTGCTTCAATTCAGTATACATAGACTTCTGCTCAGAACAGTAAGGCAAAGACATAATGTATGTCAACCTGGGAAAATAGAAAGTCCAAAAATTCAAAATATGAGTAACAAAGAGAAGATACACAAAATGTATGTTTTTCACATTGTATGATGAGATGTGTCATATTTTAGTATATTAGTTATCATGAGTTATTATGATATAATAGTAAAGAACCAGGGTCACCATTTAGTGGGTCTGGCTCATGTGGGTCCTGGGGAATTGAACCCAGGGCCGTAGGCACTGGAGACAAGTGCGTTAACCTCTGAGCCATCTCTCCAGCCCTACAGCTTACATATTTTGAAACTAGGTAAAATCCCATTTATTTCTGAATCTCTGTGGTATCATTTTCCTTTCAATTTTCATGCCATACATTTTGATTAGGTAATTTGCAAATGCGCCATATTCTCTCAGTAGAAACAACTGTATCTTCTGCTTCCTGAGACTCAAATAAGATGATTCACAAGGTGCCGATGACAGACCTCCTCTCCATCCCAGGACCACTGCTTCCAGGACTCTCTGACCATTTCATTGTCTCACTTACCTCATACTGAAAAGAAAAGGCTGACATCTATTTTGAAAACAGTTTATTTGCCTATAGAGCAATCATTCTTACAGGCAGCTAATATGTATTTCTGGAAAATAGCAATTTGTTTTAAATTCATCTGTATTAAGCATATCCAGGATTCATAACTTTTCTTTCAAGACACAAATTTATTCTGATATTGAGAAACACACGAGGAAAGGTAACTCTTGTCAGGCTATTCAACAAGAACATTGAAGACCAAGAACCTTGGTTAAATTTCCATATTAATATTTTTGACCTTTCTGTATTGAATATCTTTCTGACTGGGAAATTTATTTTTAGAATAAAGTTGAAAATGCTTTTTTTATGTCTCTTGCTGCAACCGTCACAACTCAGGACTAATGTGCAATAAAAGGTCTTATAGATGCTAATATTTGTAATATTTCATCTGTATGCATCTCACAGCAATGTGAGACTCCTGGGTTGGATCCGTATCAGTGAATCATGCTTCAGCACACGAAAACAATGTAAGGTACATGATAAAAAGAGGTTCACCCAAGACTATAATCACTTCTCTTAAACATCATCTATCAGTCATTGTTTCTGTATGGGACTTATTGAACACAGGGGTTTATGCTATCATAATGTAGAAAACAGCTTAACAAACATTATCAAGAGGTGCTAAATACTACAGGGTTTCTCCTGAATATTAGTCACTATATTTCAGTTTTATTTTACAAGACTTTAAAAGCATAAAATCCAGTCTTAGCTCAAGTAATACCAAAAACAGCATGAGGGTTAAATCTGGTTCATTAGCCATAATTTATCAACCCACAATACATGTGTTATTCTTGATTTTAGGGAATGCACAAGGAAGTGAGTATGTTATATGTTAATTACATGTTTATTCTCTTGACTTAAAAAGGAAGAAGTTAAAATCTATAATCAGGATAGAATATGTAAGTACATAATTTGGCAATAATTTAGGAGACAGTATATATAAATTATAGCAGTATAATATTCTCTCTTGCAAAGAACAAAGGTTCATTACTACCAACACAGGTCATGATATCTGTAGCTCACTAGCAAATAATTTAGCAAAGGTAATAACATATATATATATATATATATAAATGAGATAAATAAAAATATTACACAGTGTTTACAACTGATTACACTTGGTGAAAAGAAAAAGCAGTTCATTCCACTAATGTTGGGCCTGGAAGACCCCAGAATAAATTTACTGGCCAGGGGCGCCAGGGGCATGAACCCACTGGGAACCATGATGGGGTTGCTCATGGGACTTCAGTCATGAAAGGTCAAATCTGGGGTGAGGGTAGGCAAGTTCCATGCCAATCATCTTTGAGAAATCTCTGTGTAGAATTAATCTCAAGATCAAAACCACCCACAGTAATTTACTTAATGCAAATATTAAAAATTTTCCTTCTTACCATATCCGTATTTTCATCAGCCATGATTGCTGATCTAAGGTACTTTTATATCACCCTGGTAAAAAGTAAACATTGTTATAATTTGAGGAGAGTTAATGCATGTGTTCCAATTCTACCTTGCTCCTTTCTGCAAAAATAATAATAATAATAATAATAAAGCTCAGTGTGAAGGCAGACTGGTTAAAAGCATGGTCATGTGACTACTTTTTCACAACTTGTTATTCAAATGCAGGAATTTGAGTAACATATTTCACAATTTAGAAAAAAATATAAATATAAGATAATCTTAGCTTATACTGGTTATTGTTAGTAATATAATAATCAATATAAGTATAAAACAATCATAGTAGTTAGTGATGTTAATTATAATTGCCCTTTCATTTTAAAATATTATTTCACTTTCTTGTGGTTGAGCCTTTTAAACAATTTTGCTTTTGAAGATTATATTTATGTTCATATATGTGCAGGTGTTAATCACAGCAGCATATGGAACACATTCTAGGTATTTTCTGTCTCCTTTTTTATTAATCTTCTCTTGACATCGCACTTCCTGACGTCAGTTTCCAAGGCAGATTGCCAGTTTCTCTGTGGTAGAAATCATCCTTTTAGCATCTCCTTTGATATGTTCTTGTTTCAGACAGTTTTTTTTATTTGTTGATGCTTCTGAATATCATGTTTTTGTAATCTGAGTGTAACCACTTATATTGAAATTGTAAAATATTTCAAACCCTTGTCTGACTATTTTGAACTTTTAATGGTGAATAAAACTTCCACATTTCAAAATGATATTTCTGCGTTTGTGTCCTTTTTTCCAATTTGGTATTTACAATGGACGAATCAACTTTAGGGTTCAAGTGTCATGCTAAAATTTTGATTATACATGTACTATGAAAATCATATGTAAAATATTAACTAGTTCCATAAAAACTGTGCAGTCCTCTGGTTTTCATTATTGCACATGCAGAACATTCTAATAAGTACCAATAGGACTAAACTTGTATTAATAAAAATTCACAGCTATTGTCAAAAGAGGTTAAAACCATCTTAAGCCCATATGAATTACCTTACAGTTTTGAGTAATTCAGATAGACTGAAAAATTTGGAAAAGATTGAAATATCCATGAGTTTATTCTTCTTAAACTTTTAGCTAATATAGGAACATCTTATGCTATCTCAAAATAAGTAATTTTCCTGATCTCATCATTCACTTTATCCAAATGTGCATTATATCATGAGGCGCCCCAGTAACTAATGTGTATGTCAAGTGGTGGAAAAGGAGATTTAAAAACAATAACTCCACTTAACATTACAAGAATCTGATAAGTAAGAGAGATCCACGATATAGCAAGGATCCTGGTTTTCAAGAACTTTGATTTAATTCATTGTGACTCCTAATTAATCGGATGGCTTCCAATAAAGCCCAGTGTCTTCCTGATCAAGGCCATGATGAGAAAGAATACTGCTTTTACTTTAGGCATCAAGATCTCGGCTAAAGACTCGAGCTCACCTGATTCAGTCCAGAAAGAAGCCAGATGGAGAAAGGGCAGAACTCCAGGGAGAGAGAGTCAGGAGCAGGTATTTGGGCATCACTTTGCCTCCTTGAAAGCTGCACTCTTAGTCCCAAGGGTACCCAGAGGAACAGCCCAAGCTGGGGAAGGTTAAGGGAGATGAAAGAAACCAAGTGAGATAATTAAGCCATCCTTTCTGAAAAGACTTGACTGGAAGATCCTGATCCTCAGAGCTCAAAAGTAATCAGGGAAAGCGTGACAAGTTTTTGTTCGGATTTAGGAACTTGCGTCAGACCAAATGAGGATGAAATTCAGCATTTACTGTCTTCATTAAGCGTTGTTATAATTCTCACTTATCGTCTTGTCTTAAAAACACAATCCTTAATGCGCAATTGCAATACAATGTAAATTTGGAAAATATAAGCAATGAACACAAATTGCCTATATTCTTTTTTTAAATTGAAGATTAGAGCAATTGAAAATTATGTTCTGTTCACATCCATTTCACAAAAACCCAGTAATTTTGTATGACATTTTATCACTAGGGTACAGTTCTGTTTTTTTTTTCTTTTTGCCTTCATGTGACTAAATTCTAGTAATGCTCTAAGATTCTGATCAAACTTTCCTCTTTCAGGAAGACCCCCCTCTATATCCTAGTCAGTTACACCTGATGACTTCATTTTATAAAATATTGCTGAAGACTGAGATAGTGAATATGAGATGCATAGATAAATAAATCAGTATTATCTTGTTAGTATAAAATCATTATCAGACTCTGTATTACATCATCCATAATAAATGAGTTTGGCCACTGGACAGCAATATAATGATATCCTGACTCTTCAAATGAACAATTGTCAACAAATTAACTCATAAAATAGCCAGGAAAATAATGCTAAAATTTACCATGCTAAAAATCACCAACTTACTTCTGTGTGTTCCATATTCAGTCAGATCCTGCTAGCCATCTTTGTTTTTCTTAAATTACATTTAATTTGTTAGGGAGGTCTAAAAACTAATTCAATTTTATTTTATCAGTTATTATGAAGCAGAACAGAAAACATATTCCATGGGCTGGAGAAATGGTTCAGCTATTAAGGCGCTTGCCTGCAAAGCCTAATGATCTGGATTTGAGACCCTAGTAGGTACATAAAAGCCAGTTATGCACCCATTCTCTGTCTCTCTCTTTCACTCTCTTCTGTCTCCATATACTTGCAAATGAATTAAAATATATGAAATATTTGGGGCTGGAGAGATGGCTTAGTGGTTAAGGTGTTTGCTTGCAAAACCTAAGGAACCAGGTTTGATTCCCTAGTACCCATGTAAAGCCAGATGTACAAGATGGCACATGCACCTGGAGTTTGTCTGGAGTGCTTGAGGCCCACTCTTGCCCATTCTCTGTCTCTCTCTCTCATAAATAAACATTAAAATTTTATCTACTATATTATATAGTATTCAATGCTGTGACACCCTTAGTTCATTTCCTTTACAAGAATATTATAATCTCAAGGAAGGCAGACATAGGAGGATTGCCATGAGTTTGAGGCCACCCTGAAACAACACAGTGAGTTCCAGGTCTGCTTGGGCTAGAATGAGACCCCACCTCAATAAACCTATATATATATATATATATATATATATATATATATATATATATATATATATATATATATATAT
>PVHP010051970.1:0-11269 GCA_004024765.1 Zapus hudsonius
CTAAGTTAGGCTTTAAATTGCCTGCTAGTCTCAGGGGACAGCTGTGGCCTGCCTGGGGTGTGGAGTGTTCAGGATTGCTAAGATTTATAGGGGCCCTCAGACTTTGCCTCAACTTCCTTATAAGGAGGAGACAGTCCCAGAAGCCTGCCAGACTCAGCAAAACCCTACATCCTCCATGCCCCTCAGCAGGGTCCCACAATTAGGGAGGGATCTTGCAATATTTTCCAGACTTATTGACCTCTTGAGTCTCCTGAACTTCCCCCTTCTCCCCAGGAGAAAATGGTCCATTCAAGGATAACTGAAAAGCAACACTGGCCAGACTCTTCCCCTCAGTAGTTGGTTCCTGCTTCAGTAAGGTTGGAGAATTGTCCTGGAACACCCTAAAGTCTCATTTCTCCCAAACCCGACCTCCTGACACTCCTGATACTAAATCATCCCTTTAAGAGAGAATATTTCACTTAGCTCAAAAGCTCTTATAGGAATATATCATCTATAAGCATTGATGTGGCCATGTGGGATTTTCATAGTTGTGGGCCAATCAAACAAATATTATCTATTGTTTGCTCATAATATTTTTTACTCAGAGGAGTTGCCTGGCAGAAATGTTAAAATTATCAATCAATAATAATTATTAAAGTGACAGGCTGCAATGTTTATTTCATATTTCTTCTAAAACCATATGTTTTCACATTTTATGTGTTAATGAAGGTGAAATATCCACTTCATTTATCATTTAAAAAGATTCATTTTAACTCTTTGGCTGATTACAGTTTTATTGGATTTACTTTGAAATGACTTTAGGGGCATTATTATGGGAAATATTCAGCATATAGTTTAATTAACATGCTTAATGCACTTTATTAATATGCCTCCTTTTAGAAAAATTATCCAAACTGCTTACTTTTAATAATAGTGCTTCAGTCAATTTAGGTTTAGTTTAATATTGTCACTTTCTCCACCTTACTTGACTTTTTTTTATTACATTTATTGTGATATTGATTGAACCTAGGAACATGTGAATACCACACAATCATTCTACCCTGAGCTCTCTCTGCAGTCTTTACCTAACTTTTCTTCACTATTGCATAACATTTTCCATATTAGCAAGAATGATATGATGTAGAATATTTACTATATAGTTATTAATTTTTTTGCTCTGTTATTAACTAGCAACTTGTTAAATAAAGCTAGAATTAATATAATTAAAGAAATGTGTGTGTTTGTGTGCATATGTATGTTTTGCTAGAGATTAAACACAGAGTGCTACACATGCATATCATATTCTTTACCACTGAGCTACACACGAACCTTTTTTGTTTTTGTTTTTGACAAAGTGCTTCACTAAGAGATTGAAGCTGGCATTAAATTCAGAATTTTTTGGCTCTGCCTCCTAAGTAGCTAAGGCATGTGGTATCATTCCCAGTTTAAAGTTTGTATTTTTCAAATGCATACAGAAAATGTTTCTTTATCAAAAATTTTAGACCGAAAATATATTTTTAATATGTGTGAGAATGAATGTTGTACAAGACCTGACAAACTTTTAAAGAATTACTCTTTAAAAATTATGCGTTAAAATCTTAAGCAATCCTCTGAGAAAATATACAAAATGTGTTACACATCACTCATGCTCACTACTCATAAATTCAGAAACATATGCCTTATAAGCCCTTCTAAAAGGCTCGCCAATCCTAAGTGAAAATTCATTCTTCAGTGGAGACATTGTATGAATTCATATGAGGCCATTCTGACCTGCATAATGTCGGTGCTTTTTGACCTGCAGTGTAATTTTACATTAGACTGTGTTAAACCAGGATTTGCACATGAGTAAATATAACCCCTCAAATTCAGACATGCTCAATATTTTGATATGTGAAATTACTCAGTTGACATTTTTCTAAAAGTATCTGTTAATCGCTATTGCTACTGTAGACAGCCTAGCCTTACATGATATGTTCGACATAGATGGAGCCCCAGATTGAAATGCAAATACTCTCTGAATGCAGAGTGAGGACAGTGTACTGAGCTGCTTTACAAACACATTTTAAAAGGGTCTGGTTTCGAGCCTGTATGTGGCTCATAGACACAACACAATTTTATTCAGCTGAAAATTTTAATAGAAATGAAATTATGAAATTCACTAGAAATGGATAGCACTGGAATGGATTATACTAAATTAGGTAATCCAGACTAGGGAAGACAAACTCTGGATGTTATGTATCATGTGCAGATCTTAACTCCCAAACTTTTTTATTTTATTTATTTATTTTTGGTTTTTCGAGGTAGGCTCTCGCTCTAGTCCAGGCTGACCTGGATGGAATTCACTATGTAGTCTCAGGCTGTCCTCAAACTCACAGCAATCCTCCTACCTCTGCCTCCCGAGTGCTGGGATTCAAGGTGTGCACCACCACACCGGGCTAACTCCCAAACTTTTGATTTGTGACTAACATAAATAAATTCAGTACCAAAGTTGGATTAAGAGTTAGTAGAGTCCAGAAAGCAAGGAGGGAGACTGTAATCAGGATTTTAAAGGAAGTAACAGTTGATATGTAAGCAGAAAGGTAGAATACTGTGGATAAGAAGGTTTAAATGGAGTCATGGAATGCATGCAGAAAAGAGGAGGAGCTATAGAGTGCTAACTAAAACTATTGACATTACTAAAAAGCCATACCGAAATTCACTTCTTTGTAAACAAATTAACACCATGTTTGAGAACAAAATAAGTGAGTTCTAGTTTGGGCAGAAACCTCCTACAGAGGTGATAAATGAGACTCTCAAAATCCATAGGTTGTTTTAGGAAAACTCCAGTCTTTGGGGTGGTCATCGAGGCTAGTCCCACACATAATACAGGTTATCGCCAAAGCCCTTGTGTGATCAGCAGAACTAGATGGAAAGTACCTACTGCTAAAGACATCACACACTTCAGTTGCAGGGCATTGGAAACACAAACGAAAGTGAAGCTGAAGTCTCTTCCCTGCTGGAAAGAGTTGTGCAGCCTATTGGGGGAGACAAGTGATCAAGAGGCTTTCCCTAATATGGAGCCATCCTGCATGCTGCATAACCAGGGAGCCATACAAGCGATGCCTACCGGTGTAGCAGTGCCATAATTGTTATTTGTATAAGATTAGATCCATGGGAGACAATTCGACCCAGCTACTGGACTCATAGTACATGCCCCAAGGCTGGGAAATCCACCCCTGTCATTTGACTAAGAGGCTATTCTGTGCCCATAAAATTGCCTTTGGTTTATTTTCTGAAGTTTATGTGCCTAGATAGAGATTTAGTCACCTTTGTTCAGAGAAGCTTCTTCCTGTAGATGATGTCACTACTGAGGAGACTCAAAACTCATCAAAGCCCTGAGAGAAAGTGACTGTGGAGGGATCAGCACCAAAGGAGACGTCTTTAGTCTTTAGCATGCCTTAGGAAGCTTAGGGAAAACTGCCAAGGAAGGGACAAAAAAAATGTAAGAGCCTGAGAATAGTGAGCAATGTTTAGTGACACTTCTTTACAGATTTCTCTTCAATCATGATCTAACTGTGGTTGTCACTGCATTCATAAGACCTCCACAATCTTGAGCTCATTTATGTTTAAACAGGGATAACAGAGGCAGACAAAAGAAATAAAATTAAATTTAAAAAAAGTCATCAAAAAGAAAGTTCTTCAGTGTAAGGCAAAAGAAGGAATTGAGAGGGTTGTATGATGAAATTACATTATGTGTAGTTATAATTACTTTAGCTATGCATGGAAACTGTCAATCACAAATATATATATAAACATTATCACCAACATTAATGTTCCATAGGAATGAAAATATAATTGTCATACTCATAACATAGACTAATAATTGCATATGTGATTTTGTAATCATAATTGTGATAGAAGCAAGAAATGGCATTTTAGCTAACAAAGTAGAAAATAATGCTAATATATAAATAGACATCAGTATTAAATAATAATTTTAATGACTTCAAGCTATATAATTCAGATATATATAAGGAACATATATATATATATATATATATATATATATATATATATATATACATAGGATTTAGTTTTTGTAATAAACTTCATAGGCTATCACATTTTCTATATTTATCCCTTAATGGAAATGGATTGTTCTATTATTTTTGATAGCGTGAACACTACTAAAATCAAGGAGTGATACTCTTTGGACATATCAACAGAATTAGGATTGCTAAATCAAAAATATTATACGAATGATTTACAGTAACTGGACTTCTATGGAGTTAAGAAGTCAAGACAAAAGTCAAAAAACGAAAAGTTTTCAATTGCATTAAGAGTGTATATCACAACTCAGTGTTCCCAAGCAAGCTTGCACTGGGCTGCATTTCCTGAGGATTTCTGCACTTTCTCCTACACAGAGAAATTAGAAAGGACACAAGCTATTGTCTTCAACAATAAAGACGGCCCAATTTTATTTTAAAAATAGGTTATTACAAAGAATCCTATTTAGTGGATATTTCTGATTCTTTAGCAGTTTGGAATTACTCACCTGTGTGTCACACTATATAAAGAACAATCCTCACCAATTGTTATCATTTGCACTGGTAGTTGGTGATTAAGACATATTTCTAAGCTGACTACAAGTACTTCTAGAGCGACAGTACACTGGTAAAGTCTCAACAGGTAAAGAAAGTTGAAAAGAAAAAATCTATGCCCTTTTATTTTAGTTTATCTTACATTAAATTTTACTCGAGGTATTTCTCAGTGGTTAAAGGTCATTGTTTGCAAAGCCTGCCATCCTGAGTTCAATTCTCTATCTGCCCTCTAAATAAAGCCTGGTACAAAAAGTGGCACAAAGTTCTAGAATTCCATTTGCAGTGTCAAGACCCTGTCACATGGCTGTGTGCACTTAAACACATACACAAATAAATATGCAAATAAATAAAGATTTTTTAAAAAGTTACTCATAGAGGGTTATGTTTACTTCCATCAAATTTTGAGGAGAAATCTTATATAATTTTTATTAGTGAAATGTCGAACTTTGATAACCTTTATAAAGAAATATTCATGAAGTTCACTTTTACAGCTCACCACAACGGAGTTCAGGTCTTATCACCTCAAATTCATTATTTGGATCTTTGCTGATTTGTCCTCACACATTCATGAACATAATTGTTTAGCTATAATATCCTGTGTTTTTAGTACTGAATACAAAAATTAATGTACTTAAATACCTTCAGATAAATTTAGACAATTGATTAATAAAAATATATCAGATATATGAGTAATGGATTCCACTTCACTTTTCATTTTGATAGGAATTATTTTTGACTACTTTAAACAGTATCCTTTGTTCTGGTCACCTAATGAGTATCAGAAGTTTTAAAATATAAATATTTTTGGGTTAGGGATTTAGCTCACTAGGCGAACACATGACTAGTAAGGGCAACTTCCTGGGTTCAGTCCTTAAGCACTGGGGAAAAAATCACAAAAAGAACAGAAAAGGGGAGGACTAAAATATAAATATCTTAATAGAGATGACTTCAATTCTTTACTATTCAACAATTACTGGATTCTCAATCTCAGATGTATGAATAAAAAGCCACACGCTTTCATAAGAGTATAGAAACTCAGATATACCTGGACAAGTCTTATGGTGTATTTTATCCAAACTCATGTAGTATGCTGGAAGGGCATAGAGAAGTCCTGTGGTATCTGTAATATGGACAAAAGAGCAAGAAAAGTCAATGAGAGTAGTCTTGGAAAATAAATGGCTTACTTCCAATTTGTCAGAAGACTGAATGTGATTGTTGTATAATCCAGGATAAGACAAATAATCAAATCTAAAAATTGAAGTGACTTTCAAATAAATTTCTGGGATCTTAAATTTGAAAGGCGTTTTGTTTGGTTTAATGCAATTCAAGTCTGTGTATATAGCAAAGATTAAGAATCCATCACAGGCATCTTGGAAATTCTAGTAAAGTTTCCAATAAATCCTTTTAGGTGAGTAAAAGAGGAGTCCATGAAAGTTATTGGCCCATATGGATCTCAGTTCTCCCATGTTCATTCTCTGTTTAAACAAGCCTTCATGAGATGTGTGGCTTCCTTCTTTGCTTGTGCAGATAGTGGCATGAATAACAATATTTTCCTTGAGAATCTATTTCTCATAAAAGCGATTGTTTCCTTTAGAAAGCCTGTATGACCATTTTTTTTTGAATTGAAGCCAAATTCACTTGTCTAATATTCATTCAAGGTAAGGATAATCTATAAGAAATCACATCTTCAAAACTCATGTATATTTGAACTAAATTTTGAGTAGCAACTACTGTTTTATTAAAAAAAAACTTCCTTTCAAACTCTACAAATACTATATAGTCAGTTTTATCCCCTTAATGCTGAGCTGATACACACCCACTTTGATACAAAACTAAGTTTGCATTTATTATTTTGTTCCTGTACCTGTTTCTAATTGATCCAAGGCTGTTCCTTTCCTTTTCTGTCTAAACTAAAATGTGTTTGAAGGTCAATCTAAATTAGTCTTTCTTAGATTTTTCCACCAGACTCTGTCACACAGTTTTTCAATGCATAGTATGATAAATATGAACCCCACTGTGACACTCACTACCTTCCCATGTGTGGTAAAATCCTGAAGGATGTTTACTATATAAAGTTACTATTCAGAATTGGAGATAACAGTGGTGTGGTAGTTTGAATGGATGTCGTCCCCCAATATACTTAGAAGTTTATTAAAGTTTGTAACTTGATAGAGGTGTCACCTTGAGTGGACCCTAGCGTCTATCCCTAACGTGTTTCTGTGGGCAGAAATGGCATTCCAGCTGTTCTTATGCAGGCAGAAGTCTGTGTGCTGCCTGGATTTCCTGCCATTTGGTTACTTAGTGTGCTTGGTTTTGAAGGTGTTGGTTGTAGTTTTTCTCTCTCTGCTTGGATCAGAATCATCAATAAACCCCTTTTTCCTCCTATACACTATGTCTGCTATGGAGGTTCATCCCAGCACCATGAGCTGTCTATCTATCACAAGTAGTAATATAAAAAGTGATTGTGAGGATTAAATGAGCAAATCTATAGGAAATATGCATTAAGAATTGGTATTGATTCTGATTATTATATTATTATTAATTATGATTACTATTATTCAGATATTTGCATTAGATCTATGGATACTTTGATATTTCAGCTGTATTTACTCAATCTCAAAAACATACTTATTTCACTCCATATACATTTTTTACTTTCTCAGACTATACAGGTTAAGTAAATCCTTATTGTCTTCAACTGCTCTCTGTATCGCACAGTATATTTCAATAAAATTTGCTCAATCAAGTGAAATTATATCATTAAAGAAAGAAGAAATGGGTGAACATTCTGGCCTAGTTGTCCATAAAGATTTGTCCACATGAGCTAATCTTGTTTACTTAGATGGCTTTTTCATTAGATATGATCCGTAATAAATAAGTTTTTGGAATTTTCAGTCATTGCTCTAACTGCTCTGCAGATGATTTTCTCTTCTATTTTGTGTAGGTGTGAGTACTATACATGCTCAATTGGAAGACTTGGGGAACATTAGATGATCTACTCTTACAAATTACAATGATAAGTTTATAACTAAATGTTCTCTTTTATCACATATAAAAGGAATTTATTACATAGGTTGGTCTGGGACTTTTATTTATACTAATTTAAACTCTAAATTGTAGTGTAACCAATTTTTACTAATTAGCAAGTATGATATTTTCTGATTAATATTAATTCAACAATAAAATGAACTCTCAAGGACACTTTGAAGTTTTCCCATGGGCTTTTGTTCTGGGAAGGAAGCAGCCACAGAACACAGTGAACTAAAAGAACCAGGGTTTTTGGGAAGAGGGAAAAAATAAAGGCCAAGGGACTTAAATGCCAATGAATGCAAAAACAAAGCACAAACAAACAATAAACAAAGAACCAAGAACACTATCAGTTGTCGTTCGACTGAACAGAAGCCGATCTGCTGGACGGCATGGCTGGTACTTTTACATCTATAGGAACATCTTCCTGGAAGCATAGAACCCTGCTCTATGAAACCACTTCAATTCACTCATGGACGTCTCAACTTTAAAACTGAAATAGAATTTTAATAATAAAGAAAAGCAAAGTCTAGTGGCTCATTGCTGTAATTATTGCAATTTAATTTTAATAATGTACATTTATCAACTTGGTGAACTATATTCAAAATTCTGTAGAGACTAACAATGGCCTTAACAAAAGACGTGGGGTACTTAGGAAGAACACAAATGCCACAATAATTAATAATTAGCTTCTCTATCTTGTTTTTTTCCCTTCACAGCCAACTAATTGTTTCACCTTTCCTTCTCATAGTCATAATTTGAAATATCAACTCATGCCAACAAAAAGTGTATTTTCTTCCAGGTTTATGTGAAGTTTCAGAAAATTCACTGTTTTTCACCTAAACAGTTTAGAAAATTTTAGGTATCATCAGAGGGTGATGAAAATTTCAGTGTAAATTTATCAATTCTAAGGAGAAAGACTTCAGTAGGTTATTTATTCATATTTCTACTTAAATTCCTAGACTGAGAACTTTCACAAGCTTTGAGTTCATTAGAATGCATTGGCTTGTAATTATTTTCAATCGTGTTAGCTATACAGGCTCCTGATCAATAGTGACATTTTCTTTGGTGCTTCACTCACTTCTATGTGACCCACATGAACAGACCAATATCAGACAAAAGCTGAGCAAAATCTGCTAGCCACTGTAGGATCCCTCCCTACTCATTTTGGTTTGCTCTGTGAGCAGGAAGTTAATTAACCAGCTTTCCCTCCTGGTTCTGGTTAGATTTTCACCAAGAAGAATGGGGGGAAAAAAGAGATTTTAGAAATGTAGATATCTGGAGGCGATGTGCAGAGATTCCCTAGACTGTCTATTTCTCCTGACCAAAGGTATAAATCCTTACCATGTTAGTCTTCCCCAGAATCCTGTCTGTCCCAGAAATTGTTACTAGCTGTTTACTCGCTTCTCTTTAACAAATAGCAGGACATCACTGCTATTGGCTTGGGCTGTGTGAGAACTTACACACAAGTTTCCCTGGGTGTCCCCACTTGCGTAAGTCATTTTCTTTCTGAAAATGCTCACAAAAGTATTCCAATTTAAAAATTCCCTCAGTCTTGTCCTCAAGCCTCAGTTATAAATGGTGGATAGACAGTTCTGCAGAGCTGGACTCTCCAGTGCTAATGGGTTTTTTATGTTAAAGTCCTAGTTATATTGATAACTTCCAAATTTAATACAGTTGTCTTCCATTTGATGGTTGTATATGTTAATGACTATAGAACTAAGCATCTAGTTACCAGTCATTAGATGTACACATCACTATTGAATCATGAGTACCTTAGTTTAGTGCCAACCTTAGCTTACCAGGAAATTGATATTACAGTTATTGTCCTTTTCAGTTAAGATTTGTACAGTTAAATGAGTTTCCCAAAGCTGCATATTTAGCAAAGTATTATAATGATATGGAAAACAAGTCAGAGAACTCTGTCCTTTTGATCACTGTCTCGTGTGGTATACTGAGTATGTAGTTCAAAAAAGAAATTTGAAAGTAGACAGAGAAAATAAAACTTCTAGGGAAATGAAAATTTCAAATTATATTTTCCTGTCATAATGCTCACTTGGTGCTCAAATTTTATGTGAATTTAACTGTAGTGACCCTTTTAATAATGGTACTGATTTGAGCAACATTTTGAAGAAATCTGAAGAAATATAGTGCTTATAAAACATTCCTAAGCCTGCAATGGTAGTACACACCCATAAACCTTGCACTGCCTCGTCCAGCAGAAGGAATGGGAGTTTGAGAAAGTGCTGGGTTGCAAATCTGGGCAATGTAGTGAGATCACAAACTAAAAACAATAAATCAGTATCTCATAATTAATAGAAAAATTTAAAATCAAAGTGTGTAATTCTAACAGATTTTTTTCCACATTTATTGAAGGAAATAATAAAAGGAACTCATATTTCTTGCTCAAAGCAAAAATAAATAATACGAAAACATTTTACATAATATCCTTTGACTGTATGATGATAGGGAATCATAACATGTGGTAATCTATTTTATAAAACCACTTAAAAATGAATGATTAACTGTTAGGACCTGATAACGATGTCAGAGTACAGAGTTTATATTTTCTTCATGGACCTTTTTATTTGTTTTGTTTTTGTTTGGTCTTCACACTTTCCAAGCAAACTGAAAATTGTAAGGACAAAATTTAGATGAGTTGATATTTTTCATCAAATAATGAAAACAAGATTCTCCCTAGTTCTTCATTCTTTAATTCACTGTTTGATCAGAGGCATAAGAGGAAGGATTAATTTTCAGTAGTTCTGTGTTTGGATGAATGGATTATATCCAGATAGACATTGATGAGGTTTAAAACTAACTGATCTTGAAGGGACTAAACAGTGCTCGCATCAGAAATATTAATTTGTCCAGCTACTATTCAATCATGTAGGATACATAATAGTGTTAAGCAAATGTTCCAATTGTTTTGTTTACTCTAATGAAGAAAATTCTTCCCCTGTGAAAAGCAAATGCTTGTATGAGAAATGAAGATGAATTTCAAAAATGATCCACACTAAATAACTTTGAAACGGAATTTTAAACTAGGAATAATTTAAAAGGGAAAGTACATCTTCTTCTCAATTTTACATATGATTAAAAATAAGCTGGTTCTTAATTAGATCCCATGAATCAGCTTTGCACATTTTCAAGCATCAGTCATGCATCAGGTGGCTCTGTAATAGTTCAAAATAAAGCATTCATTTCAAAAACATTAAAAAAAAAACAAGCATCAATTAAAAAAACTTCCCCATTGGGAGATGCTGGAAATCCTCTGTGCCTCTCATGATAGGAGAATTAAGAAGCCATGGTGTTTAAACACAGCAGTGGGGAGGAAATGGCTTCACACTCCCATCAATCCCCCTGTCCCACACTCTTCCCCTCAAGAGCTTGCACTTGGGTTAGGCGACATGCAGCCATCAATTTCTCCTGGATTGCGGCATCCATCATGGCTTCTCCAAGGAGCTGTTGTGTGGACAATGTTAAATAACAACACACTTGGGCCATGTCATGGTTTGATACAGGTGTCCCCCACAAACAATTGAATGTGTTCTGATAGATCGATCCTCAGCTGATGGCAGTTTGGGTTTTACAACCTCGATGAAGCTGTGTTGTTGGGGGCAGGCTTATGGGGTTATAAGCCAGCTTCCCCTTGCCAGTGTTTGGCACACCTTCCTGCCGCT
>PVHP010051971.1:0-11272 GCA_004024765.1 Zapus hudsonius
AATCCATAATAATCTTGGGTGGATCCGTGAGCTTGCCTGCAGAAAGGATTGACAAATTCCTTTTGGGATTTTGGAGAAGACTTGTGATGGTTAAATTTGTCAATTTGAGCTAATCCATAGTAATCCTGGGTGGGCCTTCCAGAAGGAGACTAATATAAGGAAGCTTAAGGGGAAGGAGATGCTCTTCCTTCCTCCCCCGGCTGCTGGTGCTGGTTCGTGACTTGCCCTCGCATCCTGCTCTCCTACCCTTCCTGGACATCGGAACCCAGTTTCCTCGGCCTCACATATTGGACTGAAGAGCAGCCGCTCCCCAGGGATTTATCAGGCCTTCTGAGCTGGATTGGGACTGCTGAGACATCCATCTACGTGGACTGAACAGCTACTGGTTTCTTACCTGTGGGCCTACAGACTGCTACTATTGGACTGTCGTAAGCTATCCCAATAAATTCCTTTTTTTTATATCCATTCTATCAACTCTGTTTCTTCTAGAGAACCCTGACTAATACACTCTCCTTTGCTCCCCTTCTCTATCCCTTCCCCTCCACCTTTTCCCTTTCTCCCATTACAATAAATAAAGTCTTAGATCAAGGAAACTGTCTTAGTTCATTGTGAACCACAAAACCTAACCAAAGCCCCCTTTTCCTCATCTCTATTAGCAGTAGATATTACAGTTATGTTTTGTGAATCTGATGGGTACAAAATGATATTTCATTAGTGTCTTATATTCCTTAATTTTCCTTGCTATAGAATTTGAGTTATCTTCATGCATTTGGATTTATCATTCTGCAGATCATTTGTTCATATTTGGTTTACTTTTTCTTTTGGGCTCTATATCTTTTTCTTATAAATTTGCAAGCTTTTTCTTCCTTTCCTTTCCTTTCCTTTCCTTCTCTTCCTTCCCTTCTCTTTCTTTCATTCCCTTCTCTTTCTTTCCCTTCTCTCTCTTTTTCTTTCTTTCTTTCTATTATTTTTTCCAGTTAGGGTCTTGCTTTAGCCCAGGCTGACCTGGTAATCAGTATCTAGTCTCAGGCTGGCTTCAAACTCACAGCAATCCTTTTACCTCTTCCTCCCAAGTGCTGAAATTAAAGTTATGCACCATCACACCCAGCTGTAAATTATTTGTTGTGCTAAGAAGTTAACCGTAGTTGGCATACATCTATAATCCCAGCCCTGAGGAGACTGAAGTGGGAGGATCACAAGTTCTAGGTTAGCCTCAGCTAGATAGTGAGATCCTATCTAAAACAAGTTAACCCTTAGTCATTTGTATTTTCAATTGTTCCCACATCTATTGCTTCCTTATTGACTTTGTCATGTTCTCTTTTTGAGTGCACACGTGCGCGAGTGTGTAGAGTATGTGTAGTGTGGTGTGTGATGTAGTATGTGTATGGTAAGTGCACATGTGGGTACGGATGTGTACTTCCTGGCACACACATGCAGAGGCCAGAGAAGTTCGGATGCCCTCCTCTATCACTGATCTGCCTAGTTCCTTGAAACAGATGCTCATTCTCCCTTAACGAGGAGTTACCCTTTGTGGTTAGTGTGTCCCAGCAAGTCTCTGGTCTCCACTCCTGGCAGGGCTGGAGTTACAGAAGTGCATGGCTATAGCCAGCTTTTTACTGGGTGCTGAGGAATTGAACTCAGGTGGCCCTCTCAGGCCCTCATCCTTAAGTGGCAAGTGCTCTTACCTACTGAGCCATCTCCTATGTTACACACACACATACACACACACATATATGTGTGTGTGTATATATATATATATATTTAATTTTGAAACAGGTAAGAGATTACCTTGCAGCATTTCTATGCATGCATGTGGTTGACTCCCTCCTCTCCCCCATATCTGCTCCCCTCATCCATCTCTCTGCCTCCCCTCCCCACTTGTGCCCTTCCACCTCCCATATTTCTCCTTCCATCTTCATATCACATGTGTTCTCTTACTCTCCCTACTCCCTTCACTTAAAGTCTCCTTTTTTCCTCTCATGGGCCTTTTTCTAGTTTCCTGGCCTCTATCTACATTCATTTGTACATAAATACAAATATATGCAAATCTGAAGCTTAGATCCTCATAAGAGGACATGTGGTATTTGACTTTCTGTGCCTGAGTTACCTCACTTAATATTTTCCAATTCCATCCATTTTCTTGCAAATTTCACAATTTCATTTTTCTTTATGGCTGAATAAAATTCCATTGTTTACATGTACTATATTTTCATTTTCCATTCATATGTTGATGGACATCTGGGCTTATTCCATAGAATAATGATGAACATGGATGAGCAGGTACCTCTGTGGTAGGATACAGAGTCCTTAGCGTCTATGCCCAGGAGTGCTATAAGTGGGTCATATGGCAGTTCTCTTTTTAGTTCTTTGAGAAACCTCTATGCTGATTCCCATAGTGGCTGTAGCAGGTTACACTCCAATCAACAATGAATAAGGGATCATCTTTCCACATATCTTTACTAGCATTTGTTTTCTTGATAGCCACGCTGACTGGGGTGAGATGGAAGTTCCCAGATTGCTAAAAATGTTGAACACTTTTTAAAAGATTTATTGGTCAATTGTATTTCTTCCTTTAAGAACTGTCTACTTAGATCACTGACCATTTATTGATTGACACTTTTGTTTGGGGGTATTTTTATAATTTGCATATTCTAGATATTAACTCCTTGTATGAAATATAGCTAATAAAGATTTTTTCCCATCCTGCAGGCTGCCTGTTCACTTTGATATATTTTCCCTTGCTGTGTAAATGGTTTATACTATAAGGTAATCTATTTTGTCACTTCTTGGGACTATTTCTTATGATATTGGGATTACATTCAGAAAGTTCTTGCCTTTACCTACTTTAATCATGCTAGACAAACCCTTATTTTTCCATAAGCCAGTCTCATTAATTGAGTGGTCAGTGTTTTTGCTCCTGAACCAAATCATCACACTTGTTATGTAATAATTTCTCAATTATACCAGTATTTAATTCTAGGTTTCCTAGATGTATCCATTAATTTTATTTTTTCTATATCAGTATTATATTTATTTGATTTTAGAGGTTTTATAGACTTCTCTAATCTCTAGCAAGGCAAGTCTCATCCTACTCTGATATTCTTTTTCAGTTTCCTTAGCTATTCCTAGACATTTATTTCCCTCTAGAAAGTTTGCTATAATTTTATAAAATTCTAAGAAAAACCCTGTTAGTATTCTAATTGAGCTGGTCATAACAGTCCATACTTATAATCCTGTGATGTTTTGATTCAGATGTTCCATATACTCATGTATTTTGAATGTTTGATCCCTAGCTAGTAGAGTCTTCCTGGAGGAGGTATGTCACTGGGGAAGACCTTGAAGTTTATTAGCCCCTAGCTTGCCAGCACTATCTCAGCTCATTCTATTGCTGCTGTTTTCTACCTGCTGTGGCAGGAGGTGATGTCCAGTGTCTGCTGTATGATCTTTTCCCTGCCACCATGAAGCTTCCCCTTGATTGGGTGTTTTGTCTCAGCAATGTGAAGGTAACTATAACAGAAAATTGGCACCACAGGAAAGGGTCATTGCTGTTAGAATCATGACTGATTTTTATTTGTTTTGAACTTATTTGTGGAAGGAATATGGAAGTATTTGAAAACTTAGACTAAGAAATGCCTTGCAATACTGTTCGTAGAGTTTATGGACCATTTGAATGAGAGTTGAAAGCCTTAAATGCAGAAAGAACTGGGGACTATAAGGCTTAACTTATGAGGGGAAAGAGCTTTGACAAGACTGGAATAAAGACAGTTTATATGAGAGCCTGGCTGCATTCTACCCATGTTCTGAGAACTTGGATAGGGTTGAGTTTAGAAGAAATGGACAGGTATAAGCAGAAGGACATGGCACAGAAAGGAATAAAAGTTTTGGGCTGGAGTCTATAGCCTGGTTATGCTTTAGTTACTTGAGAGAATACCCCCATTGAGGATTGAGCCAGCTGTTCTTCAATGGGGCAGTAGAACAAATGCTGCTCTTCACAGTGGGCTTTTATTTCCCTTTGGATTGACAAATTTGGTAGCCCAAACTTGTCATTTGTTCTATGGAAGTATAACAAATGAAGGAAAGGGAGGGTCACTGAATTTGGAATCTGTTTTTTTTTTTTTTTGCTTTGCTTTGTTTTGTTTTGTTTGAAATGGCCACAGGGGTGATGTGAGGTAGGGTTGTTGTAGTCCCTGTTTGGAAGTCCTGGAAGGCGATAGCATGGATGAACCATGGGTTGCAGTGGTAACTGCAGGATTTTGGAGATGCCAGGACTATCGAATGCTGTCAAGGAGAGCTTCTGGCTCAGGATGGAGTTTTCCATGGGCTGTGTGCAGCCCAGCTGGAGGGGTAGAATTTTTACCCCAGAGAGTTTTGTCACTGATTATAGATTCTTAACATGGAGTTGCAGGTTTGGATATTTGTCCTGCTTGCTTTAGATTTTGCACTGGTCTATTTTTTGTTTTGCAGTGGGAATGTTTACTCTGCCATTATGTATATGTAACTTGTTGGGATTGATTAAAATCTATGGTGACTTTAAGAGTTGAGCCAAATGCATCTTACAACATGAAGGATTCTATGAAGTCCAGGGACAGAATGGGGAAGTTTGAATCAGATGTTCATACTCATGTGTTTTGAATGCTTGGTCACTAGCTGGTGGAAATTTAGGAGGTGGAGCCTTGCTGGAGGAGGTGCATCACTTGGGGAAGACCTTGAGGTTTATTAGCCCCTGGCTTTTCAGTGCTAGTTCAGCTCACTCTTATTGCTACTGGTTTACACCTGCTATGGCAGGAGGTGATATACAGCCTCTGCTTTACCATCTTTTCCCTGCCATCATGAAGCTTACCCTTGAGACTGTAAGCCAAAATAAATACTTTCCTCCCATCATCTGCTTTTGATCAGGAATTTTTTGGGGAAACTTTTTTTTGCAAAGGTAACTGCAACAAATCCCATTACTTTGGAAGCTGAGGTAGGAGGAGTGCCATGATTTTGAGGTCAGCTTGGGGTACATAGTAAGTTTCAGGTAAGCCTGGGCCAAAGAAAGAGATCCTATTAGCAACTCTCCAACCCCTGCCCCATAAAAACTTAAAAAAATATACTAAGTGAGATAGAATCAAATTTATACATTAAATTTGGATTTTTTATTTTTATGATAACAAGTATTCATAAGTATGAAGAATTTGTAAATTTTGTTCATAAATTGTTTTATCTTCTTATAGGTCTTATGTGTTTCTCTCATTAAATTTATTGCCAAATATATTATACTTATTTGACCATTAAAATGAGAAATTCATTCCTAGGTACTTACTGTTAGAGAAACAAAAAGTGTCCTTATTTTTTTTTTTGGATATTTTTACAGTTTATTGGGTCTGGTCATTGCATTAGACATTTACAGCATTGTGGCAGATCAAGTCATTGCAGTCTTCACACCTTTGGCTTTTTGCCAGCACCAACACTGGCCTTACCAGTGCCCCTAACTATCTACATTCTGTTCTTACGTTCCTTTCTTTGTTTTCTTGAGGTCTTTTTTCTTCTCATACAGGCCTTGTCTTGCAAGGCTGTGCTTGGGCTCATTCTTCACACAATCCAGGGAATCGTAAATCATGCCGAAGCCCGTTGTTTTGCCACTACCAAAATTGGTTCTGAATCCCAATGCAAAGATGATGTCTGGTGTGGTCTTGTACATTTTGGGCATTTTTTCTGAATTTCTGTGTTGGGTACTATAACTTTCCCTGGGTGAAAGACATTGATGATCATCTGTTTCCTCTGAAGCAGTCAGTTGGTCATGAACTTCCTGGTCCGGATGGTTACTGTGTCATTCATGATGGTGTCCATCCTCAAGCAGCAAGGAGGTAAAAACTGTGCTCTTATTTTTACCTGTTATTCAGCCTTCTTAGCAAATATTGCTATTAATTCTGGCATCTCTTGAGTTTTCGAGGTAGACAAATATAACATTAGCAGAATGAATCTGATTTTTTTTTATTTTATGGGTTACCAGATTTATAAATAAAAAATGAAGAAGATCCAGTTAAAACTCAATTTAGTTTTTAAAAGCAAAAGCGTGGCTGTTTGTTTGTTTGGAGATAGGTTCTCATTATGTAGCCCAGGCTGGTCTCCGGCTCTCGACCTGCAATTCTCTTGCCTCAGCCTCCCAAGGGCTGAGATTATAGGTATGCTGTAACTCGTTTTATATTTGACACACAGGCTAAAAAGTAATGACTGCGTACTTAAGAGACACCATGAAAAGTGTAGCAGGTAGCCTAACCCCAAGACAAATTGCTCTGGCATGTAACTACCTGTCCCAGTCATTGATTACTTCCCACACTGAGCTATAGATGGAAGAGACCCATGAGGTCCCCCAAATAAGACAGGCTTATGTTAAAGCTCTTGAATACCCACCCCAGGCCAAAGGTAAGCCCTTATTGCTGAAGAAACCACAGAGTATGGTCATATAACACCAGAAACCCTGCTGGGTCCAGAATGGTAACCAGACCCAGATGGTTGCATGTATAGTGCTGGAAGGCATTAAACAAGCTGCCAGGGGAAATTGACCAAAGATATTTCAAGAAAGCAGAAGTCACTGATGTACAGCACTGAATGATGCTATGAGAATGCTGAGGACACTGCTCTATGGTAGAGACCAGCAAGCCAAGAAGTGCTCATCTGTGAAATAGTGGTGCTAAACATAGGTGGGTAATCAATGGCTTGCTAATTGGGTAAGAGAGCTGTTCAGTGGCGGGTAACCCTTAACTGGAACTGGGATCTATGGTAAACACATATGAGGACCAAGAACCTGGACCCCAAGGGGAAACCCCCACTAACCAGAGATCTATAGAAAGGTTATACCCATTAGAATCTCACAAAATTAACATTTGTCTCATTTAACCTATACTGATCTCACTCTCCATTGGAGATTTTGTTTGTATATTTCAGAACCCAGCAAGAACTGTGGACAACCCATTTCCACCAACAGGACCTGAGATGTTGCCTGTCATCCAGGTAGGAGATGAACCACACATAATTTATGATATAGAGCCCAAACAAAATCTTTGAGGAAGTGGTATAATGATCAAGTGTCCTACTTTCATAGCAAATCAGATAACCTGTGAAAGGGTAATGGAGATGGACACTGAGGATACCCAACAAAATCCAAAGCAGAAATCCAGAGACTCTTAAGACCTCAACAGTAAAGCAGACCTAAAACTCACCCACAACTCAGGGATCTGAGTGGAAGAGGGGGTGGAAAGATTGTAAGAGCCATGGTGGAGGAGAATACCCAGAGCCATGGCCCCCCTAAACAACAACAACAACAACAACAACAACAACAACAACAACAACAACAACACACACACACAACTGGCTACCTTTTGTACAATCCATAACCCCCTATTCCCATGGACTGGTCCAGTAAGCCCACTGAGGAGGGCCCCCAGTGGGTTCGGAACAGAGGAAGGTAATAAGACTTGCTCATGCAGTATATCTAATTATTGACAATAAATATGATAAAAAGAGAAAGAAACTGCTTTAGCTGAAAACCATTTGACCCCTCACTTGAACCTTACTGTAGTAAGTTTCACGTTGCTGGGATGAATATCCAAATCAGGCACAGTTTAGGGAAGGAAGGGGTTGATTTCAAGCTTAAAAGTCTAAAGGGGAAGTTCCATCAGTGGCAGAAAAAGCTGCTTCCATTACATCCAAGCAGAGAGAAACCATCAGGAGCCAGCAAACACAAACCAGCAGTAAACAACAGGACCCAGCCAGAGCTTAGACCCTGCATACCTTTGGGCTGGAAATCAGATCCACCCCCACCTCATCACTTAAGCACACCTTGGGGCTGGACCCCAGGATCATCCACTCCCCTGTGGTGACACTTCCATCAGTCAGGCAGCTGGAACAAGATTTAATAAAACACCTGAGTCTATGGGGAACATACATTCAAACTACCACAGGCCCACAAGGTAACGAAAACCAGGATGAGAACCCTCACCTTTCACCTGTCTCCTTCACTTCATGTAGGTCAGACTCATGCTTGAATACACAGTCATGACAGTCACTTAAGGAAAGTCTAAGAACCTACTCAGACCAACCTACATCATTCCTCTTCAAGGCTAAATGCACAGAAATAAATCATTGTCTTAAAACTTAAGTAACCTTGGATTCTAAGAACTGTAAAGCCTAGCAGGACAGTCTACTTCCCAGGTGGGGGCAATTATGTATGATGGTGACTAGAGCAGTTGTCACATGAGAACCAGATTGGGTGATGACTGCTATGACAACTTATTGGACCACCTTGTCGAACCAGAGCTAAGACAATAGTAGGCAGTACCATATCTTGATCAGTACCGCTGCAGTATTCATACTTCTTGTCCCTCGATCCAATTCATCCTCTATTTAAACCTCAAGTTCATGTCAGTACTGTAGAGATGAACTTGGGTTCACTGGACACCTTTATCTGTTCTGTCCAATGTGGCTCTATTGATTAAATCTCCTTTCTTTTCCATTTCCCATTTCTTGTCTCTTTAATTGTATATTAGGAGGGGGGATTAAGCCTAGCCTGGTGGAGCTGCCAGGCCTTTTCTTTGAAACTCCAGTTACAAAACCCCATGAAACATGATCTGTGCAATATTGGCCCTGTCATCATTCCATCATGGATGGTGGAGGATGTGTGAAACCCTCATCACTCCCAGAGGAGTTATTAGCAATTGATGAGTATTTTGGGGGAAGGCATTTTCTTCAACTGTGTGGCTGCTGATAAGCTGCACATGCTCTCATAAATAACCCTAATCAAACTCATCAAATCAGAAGAGGGACTAGTTGGGACGAAGAAGGGAGTCAGGTGAAAGGGGAGAGGATCATGGAAGACAATTGGAGGTGATTATGATGAAAATACCTTATGTGCATGCATTAAAAATTGTCAATAAAGGTAAAAATAATTTTTAAAAGTATAGAATTTCACACACACACACACTTTAAAAGCTACATCAAGGAAAAAAGCAATTAAGTAGAAGTTCACTAGAGGAGGAATGAGGAACATTAAAACCATGGATTTAGTAGAAATCAAAAGAATCATAAAGTTCAAAATAAAAGAGTGACTAGTCGGAAAAAAGAAGGGATTCATTGGAGCAGGGATGTGGGAGAGTGATGGGAAGGGATTATGATCATGGCATATTGTGTATATTCATGGACATTGTCAATAAAAAGTTTTTAAAAGGAATCATAAGAAAGGCTGAGGAGAAAACCTGTGTAACTTGGAGAAATGGTTGATTACTTTGGAAAATTGAAGCCAAAATAAACTGATAGACAGACCAATTTCAACAGAAGAGTTTGAAAAGAGTCATAGAGAGCTACCATAAAAAGGCCCAAGACCACCCTGGCCCTTGGTTAAGCTTTTTTCCAACCTTAGTGAACAAGTGAGCCCAATGTAACTTGCTCCTGTTTCTCTCAAACTGAATGTCTACACAGAGAACCCTGGGTTCTTTCTAAAATGTAGATTCAAATTCACTAGAGATAGGTGGGTGCCTAGATTGCATTTCTTACTAGCTCTCATGTGAGGTAGGAACTGCAGGTTCAAGAGCCACACTTAGAGGAGCAATGATTTAAACTGTTTCAGGAAATAGGCTAAAAGATATGAAGTTTCTAGGTTCCATGTAAGTAGTCATTTTTCAAACAAAAAAAAAAAAGTAAAACATTCTGACAGTAGATGTTGGTTACTTCTCCAGATGTTGGTTACCGCACGGGTCCCTAGCCCCCTGCTAAATGAGCCTCTGTCTCTCTGGCCAGTAGGAGACCTGGCTCAATCGAGGAAAGGTGAGCATGGCGGCTGGACAATCACATGCAGCCGGGAGATAAGTCAAAGCAAATCTCAAAACTTTATTTTAGCATACAACCTTATATACAATCCAGGGAGGATGTGTTGCATTGCCTTATCTCTTACACAAAGGGGGCTCAGCAAACAGGAACACAGCAGCCATCCCCCCTGTCTCCTGGGGGGCACAGGTGTGCTAGGAACAAAGGCATGAGCTACCATGCTCCGGGCTCTCATCCGTATGCATATTAAAACTTAGCTCTCAGATATACAGCCAGGCTGGGTCTGACATCTCACTCTTTTCTGTTTGCTTGTAAGCAGGAGAGTTTGGCCAGACACTCTGGGACCACCTCATACTTGTCATAATTGTGGGGGAGTTTAGCTCCAAACAGAACCCCTCAGACCCCCAGAAAAAAGGAGCAAGCCTCCAAAGTGGGCCCCTCATATCCTGAGAGAAAATTACTGTTGGGGAGACAATATCTGAACCCTCAATGCCATGAGCTGTATCTCATTGACTTAAAAGCAATTAGCCTAGCCATGGAGACTGTATGAACCAAGATTGATGAGGCTTTATCCTGTTCTCTGAGCCCCTATTGTTGGTTTAAGGGAGTCCTTAATGACTCCTGTATGATTAATAAAAGTATAATATGAAAGCATAATATTTCTTTAGTCCCCCCTACCTTAAGAAATAATATAACATATAGTATAATATTTTTAGCCCCTAAGAAATAACATAGAACATAGTATAATGCTTTCTCACCCCAAGAAATAACATAAAACATAGTATAATAATTTTTCATCACCAAGAAATAACATAAAACATTTAGTCCTTGTCTATTTTGGAGGACCACTCCAGACAAAGATTTTAATTGAAGGGAGTTTTGATTAGACTCTGTTAATGTCCATCTCTGCTCCAGCAATATCAAGTCTCAGGCAAAGGCCAGGGTAGCTGTTTCTTGTCCTTCTCAGTAGAGTGGGGGCGATGGTCTGTGGGGGCAGGTGTCAGGGGCGAAAGACTTTAGGGACCCACGTAGGCACACCCTGGCTTAATCTCAGGATGGCACCTGACAGCTTGCCAAGAGGGGCTTAGCTTAATAGGTTTCAGGAGGTAGTCCTGATTGGCTATTTGCACATCATGCCCACAGGTTCTTATCATAGACCAATAGCTCCCTGATTGGCAAGGAGCTCTATATATTCTGGTTTACATTTATGGAAGAGGGATCTGAGAGAGCAATAAAGAGAGAACGTGCATTCTTCCACCCATAAGCAGTGTGTGTGTGTGTGTGTGTGTGTGTGTGTGTGTGTGTGTGTGTGTGTTTGTGTGTGTGTGTTTTATCATTGGCCCCGCGGGCGGTGGGCAGTGACAAGTGGTGCTGAAACCTGGGAAGTGAAACTCAGGAAACGAAAGGGAAACGAACAGGAAAGAAGGTAAGTGAAGTGAGGTTTGCCGAAAGACAACTAAGGTTTACTGGT